>JANHQD010001062.1:0-29270 GCA_024721195.1 Marasmius sp. AFHP31
AGACTAACCTGGATCGACAAAGCGTTCGGATAGCTTGATGTGACCTCCAGGTACGGGGAGATACGAAACCATCTCTCCCAGAGAAATCTTGAGGGCGATGAGTCAAACAGAGGCCTCAGCGTTCTTGCTATCCCTTACCATGACACTCCAACAGACGCTACCAACGATGATGTAACCCAAAAGGAGGCCTAAAGAAGGTCAGAGTGCGGTTCTTGGGGTGACCAGCTCAGGATAGTAGGGCGCTCGCCTATTGGACCTCCATCTCGCAACGAAGTGGCCGTTCCCAGAAACAGCCCAGTTCCGATTACCCCTGCACGAGTCATGAGGTCAAGCTCATATACAATTCTTGAACAGCGGTCTGACCTCCGATACTGGGACCCGTATAAAATCGTCAGCTGGAGAAGAAATATGGGTAGGTTGGATTGTAACGCACCTGATCATCGCTACATGTCGATTCTTGAGCTCCCTTGCTAGCTGCGTGTGCTGCTCACCAACAGAGTTCCCTTTCTCGACATGAGGGGAAGTTCTGTCGTCCAGATATTCGTCAGTTTTCTCAGTCGAAACTTTGTTAGGGGATGCCATGGACAGGAGGAACGAGATGGGGGTGGGGAAAGAAAAGAAAAGAAGACGCCACTGGTGGGAACTGATACCGTGCGGGTATAAATAGCCTGGTTAGATCGTGGAGATTCTGAAGGAGAAGCATTTCGACCGGCATATGCGGATTGGCACATGTGAACCATAGCCGAAAAGGAATCGCGAGAGTTATTCTCGAGTACTGGTAGAATTGATGAAGCTCCAGTTGAGCTCCAGACCCTTTCCGAAGCCTTTCTGACCCGCTCAACGCGAGGGAACGCCCTTAGAGTGCTGGAAGCTTGAAGTGCAAGTTGCAAGTCGGTGAAATCATAAAGAAGAGTTTGAAGAGGAAAGCTATCATTAAGGTTCAGGAGAGGTTGACTCAGAAACGTAGGAGTGCCCAATGGACAAAGGGACGTTGCGGGGACGGGAAAAGGTCGTTTGGATTAGTAAGCATCGGTTAGCCACACAAGCGCCCACAAGGTCTAGAACTCTTAATATAGAACACCAGGGGCTCGTGAAGGCCTTTACTTACGAGGTGATAATCTCAGACTCGTCTTACCAACGGGCAAACAAGTTGATCCAGAATGCACAGGATGCTAACTCTTTCGAAAAACCCATCGGCGTAGCAGTGGCAGGCCCGAAGTTTGGTCGAATGGCAGGGTCGCGGATTGAAGTTGAAACAATATTTAAAATTTGACACTTGACACGAAACAGCAAGTAAAGAGAGTACTAGTAAAGATTCTAAATCTATGATAGACTGGAAGTAAGACACGTTCACGCCCGTCCACAACTCAACGAACGGCGTCCTCCAAGTATCAACAAACCGTACGCGCCATTTATACGTGGACCGCGTCATTCACAGCGGACCTGGGGATGAATCTACATTTGTGCGGTATCGGCATGCTAAAATTGAATGCTTTAGTCCAAGGTCGTGTCACAAACGAACGAGAAATAAACCTTGTCGCATTATCGGTGTACTTGACCTCTGGGTCATATTCTTTACCGTTCGCATCGAGTGGCTTCGCGATAGTGTAGCTGGCGAGGATGGTTGACATCAGGAGGTACAGGGAGTTCATCGCGAAATCCTGCCCCGGGCATACCCTATGAATAGGACGTTGGGTAGTCAGTGCTGGGGCGCAGTCAGACGAGTACTAGGGGGCGTTGATTACCTTCGACCGAATCCGAATGCCTGATCGGGGAAAGGTGGGTTCTTCCCATCAGGTCTCATGAACCTATCCGGGTTGAATTTCGCGACATCGGGACCATACAAATTCTCATCGTGCATTATAGACCTAAAGAAGCGAATGAGGACTAGTTCGAGTTGTAGGCGTGACTGTAGAGCATACCAGACGTTGCCAACGACCGTCGCACCTTTGAGTGCTCCGATTAGAAGGGTCAAAAATAGGACTTGGGATACCTCACGTACCTGCAGGAATATGGTATCCCGCGTAAACATCATCGTTGACGGCTCGATGTGCAACAGCTTCGATGCGTAAGTTAAGGATCATAAATAAGGGAAAACGAGATCGATTTGACTCACAGAGAGGTAATACTGGGCGCCATCTCAGCACCTCAGAGATGATGGCGTTCATATAAGGCAGACTGTCCCTATCGTTGAAGTCGGGAACGCCCCCCGGACCTACTACGCTTTCGATCTCCTCCTGTGCACGGACTTGGACTTCCGGATGAAGGGTCATCGCAAGGATGAACGTCAAGAGCGCTGACACAGTCTATCCAGGGCAACCATGAGTATCCCCAGATCTAATTTAGCAGAGCAAATCAGAACTCACCGTCTCCGGACCCGCTGGAAGGACGAATCGCCAGGATTGAGGGGGGATCGATAGGCGGAACGGAGATAGAACTTACCTATGTATGCGGAAAATGCGCAATTTTTGATCATATCTTCCATCTCGGACCCTTCTCCCATAGTGATTCCCAGACGCTCTGCGGTCTCAGTGCAGAACGACGAAGCGGCTATTCCGGCGGCCTGGTTGATTTGAACTTGTGAGATACTTGAATATCCGTTGGTGAAGATTCACACCTCTCCCTGTTGTACCCACTCCCACGGCTTTTCTTTCAGTTCCTTGGTATCCTGGTACCATTTCTTGGCGTTTCTCTTGAACGAGGCCCCAGGGAGCCATGCTTGAGAGAACGTGAGTAATGGAAGGACTGAGAATGCGACAGGCATCACCTGGAACGTATTTCAGAATGGGAAGATAGTCGATCCAGAAAGCTCCATGATCCATCGCAGGTCCCAATCCATCCACCGCCTTGTACAACATTTCGATGTAAGGATCATTCTCTGTTTTGAGCGTATATCCATAGATGACTTTCAGAACGGTTGAACCAGCAAAGCTATCGCAGACATGTACATGAGCAAGCGAAAGGAATGGCAAACAACTTGCCACTCACTGATTGATGTGGTCGATATAGGCATCAGGGGCTGTTGTGAGCTTTCTCACTACCTCGTTCACTCCCTCTCGTTGTATGTCGTAGTACCTCGGCAGATCAAGAGGCTGGAATGCTTGATGGAATGTTTTGCGGTGCAGCCTGAGTTACGAAGTCAGTAAAGTGGGCAGTCAGCGCTCGAACCCCCGATAATGATAAAATCCCGCACCTCCATGAGTCGTTGTACCTCATGACTACAAAAGCCGGGATAAATGGCCCATTCAGTCATCGAAAAACCTAAAGAGGTCTGAATTTCTTACAAGCAAATTGCCACATTCCCCTGATTGACGAACAAGTGAGCTCAGGACTTACAGCGACGGCGAACGGACGTACCCAAGCAGGCTGACCATAGGCATATCTAGAAACACTTGTGAGTAGGCGTGAGCATTGCGACTGATCGAACAACTCGCCTGGCCGATCCGAGTAGTTCTGAGACCTCTTGTCGAGGATCTCGGTGATCGCTTCATGCGAATTGAGAATGATTGTGGGGACCCCAAAGATGTTGAGTCGAAACACGTTTCCGAATCGTTGCGCCCATTGAGAATAGGTGATCCAAAGGTAATCTTGACGATTGGCGATGTCACGGATGTTGCCCAAGATAGGGAGTCCTTTTGGGCCAGGAGGAAGCGAAGCCTGGCGACGGCGGGCGCGGTCAATTTGGCGTATGACGAGGAAAGCGCTGACCGCGATCAAGGAGAGGTTGAGAAACGAGTACATGTCGAAGCGTGTCGTAGGCCATAGAGGGGGGGGGGCCTATATTTATAGGATCAAAGGTTTCGTTGCGTGTCTTGGCCTTGTGTCCAATATCGCGAGTTCTAGGAGTGCGGAGATAAAGTGTCGGCCGTTGAACTCGACCATAGCTCGCGGGATCGCCATTGAGGTATTGCGGTCCTGCTGAGCGAGCTATTCAGCCACCGAAGCTGTATTCCTCAACATAATAACGACCTTCGTCAGCACTTTGTCCCATGATTGAAGATTGATGAAGATTGATAAATGCTGATGACACGCGTAGCACCAAACCAAAGCTATCGGGGAAGATCGACGAAGTAGAACATGACCTGCGGTGGTCCCATTTAGGAATTGCGAGAATTGCGAGAATGTAGAGTAGGAGTCGAGCGGAAAGGAATGTAGCTTCGCGACCAGATTCGGTTAGTCTGAGCACCAGTCAAAATCGAATCAAAATCGGGATGAGGTCAAGTGTTCCATTTAACCCCAATGTGACGATGGTGGCAAGAGTGAAAGGGTATAATCGTCGGCAGGCAGAGACTCGCGACTACAAGGTGGGCTGTTGGCGCATCAAATTTCTCGGGTCGCCCATGCCCCTCACTGCTAATTCTCTGATTTCATCGAAGTCTCCAACAGCTCAAGATTACGACAACCGGAAAGGGACGAGGGGAAATGAGGAGGGAATAGAACAGGAAGTGAATGGCGGGGCGCACAACGGGATTATCACAGGAAATATTAATTTCAGTGTTACCGCTCCTGGTGAAGAGTTCCAATTACTACCAGCTGCGTCCGTGGTGCCCGGGCCTGAGCATAGAGCGTTGGGCTGTGGTCCTATATCTTCGCATTCCTTGTGTTCAAGCCCGCACGCAGAGCAACTGTTGATCGAAGGATGGGGCTGAAGGTTCCCATCGATTACACTAGAGCCTTGATCTCCCAGTACCGCAGAAGTCGCCCCAATTCTGGTATTCAAGTTTGTTCATTCTTTGAGAGATAAAAAGTGCTGCTACTGGTGACTACGCTGCAATAAAAGCTTTAAGATCGGTGCTTGAGTTATAGGACCTCATGTGACTCACTGTACTGTTGTGTTTTTCTCTTCTGAACCCTGTGTTGAACTGACCTAGGATTCCAAAATACTTCGAGAATGAGCAATTTCGAGCTAAGAGCAATTTCGAGCTAAATATTCAACTGACCTTTCCAAACAAGACTGAACAGGGGCGGTTCTACGTACATCGAAGTCATCACGTAGATATCATCAGTCTGGTTCAACAGGTTTGAGATTTGGACGTGACGATCGCGTGACGCTTTAGTCGTGATTGTGACCAAACGTGATTAGACGTGATTGTTCCTGATGCCATCTTACCGTCGAACGACCATCGCACCTACTCTCAAGTCGGCGCAGTCATTCTGCGCCGAATATCTATCCTCAAAGCTGCATGCAGCTCCTTCCCAAATCCGAGCTCGAACAACCGTAAGTATTCCAAGCCCTTATCAAGACAGTACTACAGATAAACCTTCGCGGTGACCGCGAGACCATCCTTGCTCTCATTACAAGACGGGTACCATGGCCACTGCTTTTGCGGCGCGTCTAGGTCCTGCCACTAGTGCAACTTTGGAAGCCCAGATTGATCTCATTGAGCGTTCCCCGCGACCGGTATCACGGGAACCTTCAATTTACTCTCGCTTTTAGGACTCCACAATCAAGATTTCGTAGAAGGTGGCTTTTCATATTCAAGGCACCCCTTTTTGCAATGAGCTCAACTACAATCGCGATCTCGGATCACGCGTCCGGATAAAGGAGAATGTACGCCGTCCCGAATTCTCGTTCAGATTATCACTCCCTTTGCATGGTAAGCACTTCTATTCTTGTTCACTTCGACTGTTCGTGTATTGACCTGGTAGAAAGCGAGAACGCTATCTATGATCTGTCTGAACTTTCTCCAGCTTACCTGAGCTTGCGATTCCGCCAATATTAACCGCGGCTTTGGCGTCGTAGAAACCTGATAAAGGATCTCACCCCGCCAACATATCATCCCAACTTTTGATTTGATGGACGTCAAAACGGGGCAACCTTGAAACCCAAAAAGTGAACACCATGGGCACCGACGTCCGTAGACTTACCAAGAGCTGTATTTACTATTCCCCACTCCCATAACGCTTAAAGTCCACGAGGTACGAATCCCCCTTCTTGATACCATACCAGCCGAACGGCACGAGAGTACTGGACCTCTGAGCATCCGTCCAAGGCCAACACATCGCGAACGAGCTGACCTCGACGGCTGAGGCCCAACAGTGCACAACTATTTCGGACGGTACACGCCCGTATCCTTCAGTGCTTCGGCTTTTGTTCCCCACGGCCGCTGGCCATTGATAGCACTCATAGAAGAATGCAGCAAATGTACGAAGGCCAAGGACGGATTCATGGATAGATGTTCTGGCCTGCCACCTTCCATCTCGAGCTCAGAGGCGTAACACAATTCCGGGGAGTATTCAATAGGACAAGTCGATGGCAAATGGATTTTTCAATATGTACCACAATCGCAGCAAATTACATTGCACACATCCCTACAACGACATGATGATGATGTTCTACACAGCAAAAGCATACGAAAAGTAGTCAGACGATACAGACAGTGGCTCGGAATCGAGCTTTTCTGAACTTTGCATGCAATACGGCAAGTGACAAGAATTTGCTCCGCCGGAGAGAAGCCCCTGCGCGCGATGTTCTTCAAGTTCCGCCGTCGAAAGAGGAAGATCCAGGGAACCGGTAGAATATTCAGGAATAGGGGCTTGTCCTTGCGAGTTCTCTCTAGAAAACAAAACCCTCTTGTCTTCAAAGTCAGTATCTTCTCCTTGATCTTCTTGGTCGTCGATACTGTTGCAGAAAGTGCGCCCCACGTAGTCGAGGGTAGTAATGGCCGTGATAACAGCCGCAGTCCAGTAGAAAGCGTTGTGCCACAGCACGTTGAAGGTGGATCCGTGGTACAACGACGCCAAAATGTATACCACAGCGAGGCCGAACGTGGGATCTGGTCCTGAAGCAACGGTCTGTTGAATTCCAAATCAGCGATGTGATATCGGAAGGTATCGAAAAGAAGGCATACGAGGAGTACGAAAACAGATCCGTAATTGACCAAGTGAATGATAGGGGGGGAAGGGGTGGCCTGTCGTGGTAGAAAACATGAGAAAGAGGAGGACGGTGTGCAATGCAATACTTACCTCAAAAACGGCGCACATTTTTGATATGAGCATGATGGTATACGCTGTATTGAGCTTGGCCACAACCATCGTGAGACCGCCTTTACAGATGTTTGCCGACGGTGTCACGAAGAGACTATACAGCTGGATACTAGCGCTGCAGAGAAGAATAACTAGGGCAGGAACAAAAAGGCTGTAATGGTTGGCGATTATCCACATTACTGAAGAAGCAGTTAGAAGTGACAAGACGGAGAGGAAGGAAATACGGACTGCAGAAGATGTTTGAGAAGATGTAAACAGGCATATACGAGAGACGGTCAAAGAACGTTAATGGTCCTGTTGCTTCAGGAATGATGTAGTCTTCGATATTATCCGCGTATTCCTTTCTTCGGGCATGTTCGATGTCGAACGCTTCGTCTGTGTCGATGTCCCCGAGTTGTATCCTTGCGGGCGGCTTGAGCAACCAGTAGACTTGAAGGGCTATTTGGAGGACAAGAGCCGCGTATATGAAGTACGGGTGCACAGAATATGACACTGCAATCGAAGGAAAGTTGTTCCGGGTCCGATTCTCAGTAGCGAACCAAGTGAGTTGGAAAATGACGTTGAGGGCCAAGCTCCCGATACCGATGAGGCGGATGGATAGTTCTGACATGGTGGAAACAAGCGATGCGGGTGAGTGTGGAGAGAATTTGGAAGAAGATGGAGCAATACTTTGTTTCGGTGTCCTCAAAGTTGTATAAATATGGAGGGTTGATGATAGGAGCAGTAATAAGGAGCAGAAACAAATGGCGAAGCTTTGGATCAGGGTCCTTCGGCGGCGCAAAGCATTGTAAAGCCTTCCTCGGACCCCTGATTTTAGCCCGACTACGCAATGCCTAGAAAGTCAAATACGGTTGATTCTCGTTGTCAAAGTTTGGGTACCGAGCACGTTGAACAGAGTTCAACAGACAGCAATACCATATATCTCGACTTGTGAACGTGATAACGTTTAGCGGTGGTTTGTCCTCTGTTTTCCTGTGAATACAGCTCAATAGGAACCGATCCGAGAGTCCCCGTAAAGTCTTTCTCCTTGAATCACGAAGGTGCGAGGCCTTGACAATGACTTGACCAAGAAGCATGATGAAAAGACGACTTTCTTTGCTGTAACAAGACGAACAAAAAGTAGGGACCCTTGCCAATGCCTGCTCTCGTTTTGGTCTTTGCCCTGGCATCCATGGTTCTCTACCTCCTCCCGTTCATTGAATTGTTCTAAATCTTCATCAAAAGCAGTAGAGGACTGTGACAGTGGATGGGAAAGTAGGCTGGTGACGGTACACGGATAAAGGGTGCGCCATGTGCCGGAATTCGAAGTGGCCCAAGCGGGGGTAGAAAAATCATGTGAAAGCGGTCGTATATTTTGGTGCGTGCGGAGAAATAACATTCAACTCTTTCTTTCTTACCACCACCATTACCAGTACCATGTCAGACCTCACAGCCGACGGATTCAAGGTCATTTCAACCTTTTCCTCAATATTCTCTCCGTTTTCCGTTGACAAGTATTTGATTCTCATTCACCAGACTGGCGACGTCATGGCTGCTCTCAGCCAGGCATTCTCCTCTTTTTCGGAGTCTGAGAGGTCGAGTCAGATCAAGAAGGTGCGCAACATTCACTATAACGAACTATAGTGATTCTTATTGCGATTTCAGACCAACGGTATCTTCGAATTCGTTATCAAGAACGCCGAAGGAAAGGAGGCTACGTGGACTATCGACTTGAAGAAGACTGGAACTGTCACGAAGGGACCTGCGAAGCCCAAGGCTGATGTGTCAATTCAATGCAGCGATGAGGTTTTTGCTCAGCTAGCGGATGGTTCGGTGTGTTCATTCGATAGCAAAATCCCTTCGACTCGTTTGCTCAATCTTTAATCCCCACTGACACAGCTCAACGGCCAGAAGGCATTCATGACTGGAAAGATCAAGACCAAGGGCAACATTATGCTCGCTACCAAGTTGGACAGTGTACTCAAGGTGTGTCTTGCCAACAAGCTCACTTTCGTCCCAAACCAACTGACTCGTCTAACAGACCGCCAAAGCCAAACAAGCCAAACTCTAAGAGATTTTGTAACACATGGATGTATTATTATACCCTCTTATTCGAGTGCATTGGCGTTGCGTGGTACAACAACTCTCTCGTGTTCATAAACGTGGCTCGTACACCACGGTTACCACTACAATCTCAACCATTTGACGTGAATAGCGGGGAAGCGACCTTTCTTATATTCCAAATCAGTATCAGGCAATCTAGCGTGCATTGGCTCGTGAGGGGCTGACCGAACACAATCGTACTTGTGGTCCGGACGAGTGTCCTTCCCCAAATCAGGAGGCACCCATACTCAGAAAACGATCTGAACCAGCCATAGGAGACGCTCTCTTATGGGGGGCGTACGAGGAAATGCGCTGGACGCAGGGCTCTCGTGGTCAATTGGAATCTGCGCACTCTGTGCACTGAAGTGCGGCCCCATAAACGCCCACAAGCCAGAACGAGTTGGAAGAGAGATTTTAACGTCATGACCGCGGGCCGTGGTGAGTAAGCTGTTCCTTCAACTCCGCGAGCTGTCCAATTGTGTTACGTCTTATGAACCACCAAGCCCGAAACGGTGTATTCAGAAAAGATGTATTGCAAGATTAAGGGTTGGGCAATAATACATGCTCGAGGATGCTAAATGTGAGCTACGAGATCAGATGAGGTGGGAGTAAATTGAATAGATAACACAAATGCGTTCTACATGCTAGTGAGTGGCAATGGAGAGAGAGAAAGGGAGAAAGAGTCGCAAACAGCAAAGAAAAGGAACTAGCCTGATAAATATCCTATAATTACAGCTCTCAAATACACATTAAAACTTGCGTCGTTTATCACGCGCCCACAGCCAAAGTGGGTGTAGCATCGGTAGCACGGCCGTCTTGAGCAGGTAGCTCATCTTGCTCGCTGTCATGTCTGAGAAGAGAAAGAGAATATCGCGTCAGGATCCGGCCCGAAGTAGTACAAAAGCGACCACTCACTCTAAGCTCACGATACTGGCAGTCGGTGAATTGGCAGCAGGCGTGTTTGACGGCCCGAGCTCTTCTCCAATCCGAGTTCCGTCTTCCGCGATACCACAAGCCCTGGTAAGGGGTGGGTGTCAACGTTAGCTTAGTCACCGGCGCGATCGGTGGGAATATTACTCACTCGATGATTTGTTTCCAGTAGTCCTCATGGTTGAACTCGTAATGGTGGTCACCTCCGAACTCTGCCTCCAACTGAGATTTGGGGACGAGTTCGACAAGATCGGGATTGAAACGCATCTGATGAAAAGAAGAATAAAAACGCGTTTTCTTTTGAATAAACCGCGGGCGGGGACGCGAGGTATGAAAACACGTACTTTGTCGCGTGTTACTGGGTCCAGGAACGGAGAGATGCCCTTGTAGAAGAAGTTGAGGAGCATTGGTAGCCTGACCACGATGGCTCTGCCGAGGGTTTCGACGTAATGATTTTGGAGGATGTTGAGGACCTGCGAAAATCAATCAGAAAAGTGCTCCATCAGTCACAAGGGAGCCAAGAACTGACCTTTCGGGCGACCGATATCGACGGGTTGGTACGGAGTGTAGTGGACTTGTAGTCGACTATGATCACTAATGATTCTTGTCCGGGCGGCATGAGGTCTTTGGCCCGTTCCCTGTTCGAGGGGCTGAGCATCCAGGGAACTTATACAACAGAACACCAAAACTTACAAACACCACACCAGGTGCCTCAACTGACGTGGACTAGTTTCGGTATTCTGTCGTCCAGGACGCATGTAGATGATTGGTCGTCCATCTTTATCGAATCCGTTGATGAGGCTACGGGTAAAAACCATTGAGTGAACAGGTCGTTCAACGTGAAGGGGTCGAACGTACATTTTGCCACCTTCGTCCTCGATTTTGATCTCCTCCGGGGTGATCAGCTCAGGTTTAAACGACCTTCGCCACTCTAAGGTTCCTTTTATTCTCTTCTTGCCATCCTCCAAGTCCCACTTGGCCGCACGCATGTACCTCGGAATCGTATCGGGCTTGCTCAGCCATCGCGATTCCCACTGGTGATACGAATCTGTTTCTGGGAGCATGATACTAGTGGCATACTATCGGATGTCACGAAGAGAAAAAAAGATCAATTGTCGTAAAGAGAAATGAGATTGGGTCGGCCTACCTCCTTCAAATCCTTCATCATGGTGGTCTGAGCATCGGTGTACTCGTAGATAGGCCCAATCTTCGTGCCCGGCTCAGGCTTGGTGAAGATTTTGGTAGTTTTGGTCGATGACATGGTGGTCTGAAAGAAAGATTCACAATGGTGGAGGAAGGAGAATGGGGCGCCGTCTCATAAGGTCCACCAAGCTATAATAAGTATGACAAAGACAGTGTTTTGCTTTCCTAATCCGGACAAATTGTAGGTAAGCGTCCGGTAAAGCGGCCGAGGATGCCGAGGGGCGTCAGCAAAATGACAGGCCCCGACTCCGCGCCGGCTGGGCCGTACAACAGCGACGGTGCTTCGAAAAGAGACCGACGCTGTCGAGCAATGGAGAGCGCTCTAATTTCCATGGCTTTTGCGTGCAATGATCGCATCCGCTCACTGCTCAAACTGTCCTTGATAGCAGGCTTCTAGCGGGGACACACCGAGTAAGATGAATTATTATCAACTCCGTACCGCAACGGTAATGTTAAAATGAACTGAGGTCGTTGTTGACGCAAATTGTGCCATGGATGTCCTAGGATGTGCGGGAATCGTGACCAATCGCGTTGAAACAGCACAAAGGCATGTCAAGGTCTGGCCTTCATTCACAATAGACTAAGACGTCAGCGTACCGCTTACTACAAACGAGGCAGGAGCGTTGTAAGCAAATTTTTAATGAAGGCTCGAGCACAACACCGTGAATTCCATGACCCTCCGAAGTACCGTCGCACTGCCATATAGGCAGACAGTGATAGTAGCATTCCCCCTGCCGACCGTTTGTAATGCCTATATCAAGCCCCAAACAAGAAAGAGTCCCCCATAATTGTGCTCCAACTTCACATCGGCTTTGCTGGTAATTGGGTCAGAAGAACGCCATAGCGCTTTTTGATGGTGACACGATGTCTCGAAAACTTGTCATCGGGAGAGAATCGAGCTGAAAAAATAGATGAGAAAAGGTCGTTTTGCTTCATGAGTGTTGAAATTCACCAGGGTGCGCAGACTTGGTGATTTTGCCTGCATCGGTTACTTTCTGGGGCCAAATAGTCAGCATTGTGTACTCAGAACATAGAATAATACACACTTTGAGGGTATATACTCTGTTGCCATTCTCATCTAAAGTGTACATCAAATGCATGGTGACAGTGAAGACGAACTTGAGAGCGCAGAAAATTTGTGGAGAAATTCCCAGGCAGGCCCTTCGGGAATCGGCGGCGGGTCACGGGCGTTTCGTTTGGTCACGTGCATAACTTTGTCACCCTCACGTGGCGTCATTCTTGCTCACCAATCCGTTTTAAAATTGAGGACAAAAGACTTTTAAGCAGCTCTCTTGTTGCTTTTAACCTTCACCTTTCTTTCTTGATATCTTTCACCACCACCATCATGCCCACTGCAATTGAATCTCTTGATAGCTTCCGCAAGATCGTCAGTGCTTTGTCCGATCTACCCTGATCCTCATATCTCATCGCGATCATTTCTCCTTCATAGATCGATTCTGAAGAGCCCTGCATTATCGACTTCTGGGCCTCATGGTGTGGCCCATGCAGGATGATCGCCCCCATCTATGAGAAGTTCTCCAACGAGCACACCAAACTCAAATTCTACAAGGTCGATGTCGATGCTCAGCCGGACATCATGAACGAATGTGGAATTCAGGCTGTAAGTTCCACGATCGTTTATCTTCCTTCTCTTCCACTCGCTCATCGTGGAGCACCCTAGATGCCTACATTCCAGGTTTATCACAAAGGAAATAAGATCCAAGAGATGAAGGGCGCTCTTCCCCAGGAGCTCCAGGTGCGTTATTTGACTCAATATCCCCTCTTGCGACTTGTCTGATTCATGTTGTTTTTTTTTATACCAGGGCTTGGTCCAGAAGGGAGTCTCACTCGCTCCATGAGGAATCAGATCGAATTAAGCATGTAACTCTAGCTTTGTATCCTAGGCCGCCTGCACCTGTGGACGGGGTATACCTCATATTTATCCATCATCGTTAAACAACCTCTGTGGGAACTTCGTTCTTTGTTTCGGTGAAAGTACGACTTTGGATCCTGCCGGAGAACTGTCAAAAGCCGCTTTGGAATTGGTCGTGACCCACGCAATTAGTTCGTGGGATCGCAAAGAAAGGCCTGGAACACTCTTTCTATGCTTGGTCCATGAGATGAATGATGAAGGACCGATCCCTTTCTCGGAAGACTGATGTTATTAACAGATGCCGGACCATGGACCTGGATGTTACCAGAACCGTCGTATGCAATGACCTCGCGCGCCACTCATTTTCCTTCTTCAATCGCGTTGCGACGATGTCGTCTTACATCGAACGTTTCCTAACTTCCTGCAACTCGCTCTCGCCCCACAACCCGAACGAATATTGACATGCCTCACTGCGAACGCTGCGATCGCCACTTCGTTCACCAATCGGCCCTCGATTCTCACCTCCAAAACTCTTCCAACCACTCAGAATGGGAGTGCTACGACTGCGATCAGGATTTTGACAGCTGGTATCAACTCCGGCAGCACTATATCCACAGTGGTTATCATTCGTATTGCGGCGAATGTGATAAGCATTTTGATGATCATCGGCGTCTTCAATGGCACAAGAGGAGTGCTCATTGGTGGTGTAACGAGTGTGGGATTTGCCATAACAGCCAGGCGGGATACGAGGCTCATTTTAGTTGTCATTATCGCCAGAGGTTTCATTGTGGGGAGTGTGATAGGACGTTCAGCACGAAAAACGGGTTGAATAATGTGAGTGGCTCTTGCTCCGACTTGTAGAGACGGTTTTGTGTACTGACCGTGGATCTTCGTTGCGTTACAGCATCTCCAGTACTCGAAGAGACACAACTCTTATGACATGTGGTATTATTGATGCTGAATTCATGTTGCTGCAATGATTTCCACTCTACACATACTTTGTGGTTGCTCGAGAAAAGACCCTGATGGTCTCAATGCCTTGATTGGTATGACCTAAGAAGTTGGTAACTCCGAATAAGCGATTATTCGATATCACTCCCGCGATTTCGCGATTCAGCGCTTTCAGCTCCGACAGTCTGCGATGAGCCCCACTAGCTAACCCTCCATTTCATACCGTAATAGACAATCTTAGACGGTCCTAGTCAACAGCAAAACTGACTCGATGGCGCCCGGCAGTCTGGAAATGCTGGTGAGATGGGACAGGGGCTGTAATCTCCGCTGCCCCGTTCCTCAGTAAAAGCCCCTAAAAGCCCCAGAAAATCTGAGCGACCTTCAATATGTGGGTGCTGAAAACGATGTGTATGGGTCGCAGGGCTCAAGGTTCGCGTCGAGCGAGCACATAGTGGACCCTCACCTCAAAACCGGCACCGAAATTCTGACGACGACGTAGTATTCGGCGGAGTTACTGACCCCGTGTTTCTAGCCCGACGCGATGAGCCCCAGGATACTTTTGACTTGCATCTCTTCAAGAACGGAGTTACGTCTCCGGGAGACCCGACTTGCATCTCCGACAGATTCCTTGGGTCCCAGTCTCTGTATGATAAAATTAACCGGAGGTCGGCACCGTCTTTGAATCAGCTTAGTATCAGCTTTTTTGACGCATTTCTAGGTCGGAATGGCAGCTCATAATCCATGACCTACTCAAGCAGCAGCTCTTTTCTGATATACATCCCGACCTAGCACGATAGCTACGCGCCGCTACGCTTTTGACGTGAAGGGGGCTCGCGCAGAATGCACTGAGTGCGTCTGTCTTAGCTATATGTCATTAGGACCGTCGACACAACATCGACCGGTACTGATACATCCCCGACAAACCGACCCCTGGTTCTCAATGACGATTTAGCGAATCAGAAAAACTCGAGACAAGCTCCTTTTCCTCCTCAAATAGATGTACAAAAGGCGACTAACTTGGCTGGATTGTTCAATACCAACACCAACGACTTACAACAACTCATCTTGATCTACTCTACTACCCAATGGCTATCTCACTCATCGACATCTACGAGTTTCTCACCGCTCTCGCTGGCACTGTGGTAGGTTCTACTCGATCGCTCCACGGCTCGACAAGTGTTACTCACATCTTCCTCCTTCAACCTTCAGTTCTCCGTGACCCTCATAGTCCATATTCACCTTCATGGCAAGGGAAACTTCCGCGAGACCAGGCGGAAAAGATCCTCAGACGCCTACAAAGCACGGGTGGCTGAGCGCCGCCGGGGTCGGCGGCAACTCGCGATAGAGGATCTCAAGGCGTCAAAGGACGAACTTGACAAAAAGCGTGAGTAGTATCGTTTCCTGGGTTTCATATTCTCGACTCACTCGGATTTCTATCTTCTAGTGCGCAAACAGAAACCACGCCGCAAAGCATACCCCATTAGACCTATGAAAATGGTTCGCGTGTTATCTAGCTTCTCGAGGGAGATGGCGAGAGAGCCGTCGAATAGCGGACAGTGGAGGGTCCGGGAGATTGAGGTCACAGAGCAGATGTTGGCGGTGTCTCAGCCGTTACCGGAGAACCCTGCTATCTGCAGTGGGTGGTAGAGTCGACGTATTGGAGAGCAAGTGGCAGCATATTTGATACCCTTCTTTGTTTTGTTTACCCATCGCATGGACTTGTTCTTATTTATATCCAAACTTCGGATTGCCATAACTATTTCACGTACGGGTCTCTTTTCTCTTCCACTGCCAACCGAACGTCTGGAGCTATGGTTTGTTTCTCCCTGTAATCGCTGCGGTCGTTCATTCGGGCCGCTGTGTCGATCGGCGAGGTGTGAAAGGTCACCTTTCTATAGTGGGCTGTCAATCGGGCCTCGAATGGTGAGCTTGGTGAGCTTGGCGAGTTGACTCACCGTACCTACGCAGAATGTCGTCAGGAACCACACATGATCAGTCATTGCTAGAAGAGAGCGAGTCAAGAAGTGGCCATGTACTGTGGCGGTTACCATGTGGTCTATCGAGGTGCTATCCCCTATAGTACAACCGCAGACCCCAGGAGTGTACTAGTACGCGATGTTCGCTGCGATTCATCCCGTAAAAAGCCACTGTTGAACGCGGCGTCGGACGATTTCAAAGATATTTGAATCTTGATAAGTGTAAAGCAGAACTATGTTGTATCTCGGCGTTTGAATGGAAAGAGGTAATCATGAAACAATGACCCTGGCAAACGGCTAGATTAACCCGAGGGCTCTTGGTGTGAGGAAGTTGCTGCTAGTACATACTCGGAGACCGTGGAGGAGTGGCAGAAAGCGCGAACCTGCACGAACAGTCACATCTAGTCACACTTCATGTGTGACAATCAAACGTGTACTGGAACCACCACCACCGCACCACCGCTGCCTGTTCACGCCTTTCTACCTAAGAAATATCGACCGTCGACTTGCATCGAGTCTTGGATGGACTCTTTCTTGATATCCTATGGCAAAAACACAACAGTGAATCGATTTCTGACGGCTTTGAATTTGAGCTTCCGCTGAAAAGGCAAGTGCGGAGATTCGGGGGAAGGGGTTGGCCTGAATAAACCTTCAGCCGTTCATTTTGAGTGAGCACCTGGTGAGCACTGAGACTGCGATTCATCTCAATTCGTCTTGTCTTTCCACATAGCCAAATCACGCTGAACGAGGAGTGGTAAAGGACCGTGGCAGCAACTTCAAAAAGCTTAGTTGCCGGTAAGTTTCCTGGTCCCCAGAGAACTATGACCTGCTATATGACGCACATTCTGAATTGCTCATATTGACACAGCCCGTGGGGTGTACTTAGCGTTCTGCATATGCATACTAATGGCAAGGTAGGTCGGCTGCGGTTGACGGAGCCCTCCCTATCGAATCGTCTTCCTATCAAAATTTCGAACTGGTGATCATGCCGCGGCAGGTTTTCTCATCTCCGTTTCGTCTCGATCTCGCCCCTTCATCGTCTCTAATCGTTGTTTGATGCAACGCAACCTCGGTTCCCTCAAGGTTCATTCAAGTTCAGCTTCATTCAATGGACCGTCGGGACATTGTGACAGCGGGTTCCGCATTGTTCAAGAATCGGTGCTCAAGCTGGCATCTACGATTGATTTGCTGCTGCCGTTGCTTTGGCATCGTCACGCCGCTTCCCCCGAAAGGACCGTATCTTCGAGCATTCTGAACGATCTGTACCCTTTGGGTATACATTCCTTGAATAGCACTAGCTGGGTTTAATTGCAAGGTATGTCGCGGATACATTCTTTCCCGCCCAGCTCTCACACCGCGATAGACCCCTGCATTGCCTTACCTGGAGCCTTGTATCCGCTTGGTGCTCCTACAAAATGTGGTTGTGTTCAGCCACTGAAACACTCTAGGGGACCAGGATATCGGACTCGAATAAGGTTTAGTAATGGTCCCTTCGTTCTTATAAACACGAGCCCTGACGCAGAGTGTCCCTCTCTTTCAGTCCAATAAATGCAGATATGTATTCGCTTCTCCATCTCTCATTAATCGCAGCCATCATCTTCCTCGTCGTTCGCCGATTCGACCTAGCCCGTCGTCGTCAGACCTCGCTCCCTCCGGGACCTAAGGGACTCCCTATCTTGGGCAACATCCGCGACATAGCCAACCGTCAAGACTCCCTTTGGATTACCTACTGCCAATGGGCACAACGCTTCGGAGATGTGTTCCATCTCAGTGTCTTTGGCGACCATACCATTGTCCTCAGCTCGCTTGAGGCGGTCACAGAACTCCTTGAGAAGAGGTCTCAAAATTACTCGGATCGACCCGGTGAGTCCTTTGGAGTATCTCGACGCCACTTACTCATGGGTCTTTTCAGACATGCCTATGCTTGTCGGCCTCATTGGGTACGTCCGTTCGCCGTTTCCATGTATCTTGAGCTCACTCGTTCATTGATCAGAGGTGATCGGCAAATTGCTTGTAAGGACTTCAGACCACGTCGGATTGGTTTATCACTGACTAGGACACTTCCCCTGATTCCCCATCTTTGCAGTCATGAGATACTCCGACTCCTGGAGGTACGAACTTCAACTTCTTTTTGAACCTTCGTTTGCCTGACCCCAAACTAATACAGGCTCCATCGCAAGACATTCCATCAATCATTCCAAGACTCTAGCCTGCCGGCGTACTACGACGTACAACGAGACGCGGTTACTGAGCTTATGGGAAAGCTCACGACGGCTCCAGAAGGCTTTTTTGATCATATCAACTAGTGAGTTTACGGGTCCTATATCATCACGTTCTCTCACCGGCTCGCATCTCCGGGATAGCTTTGCGGGTTCGATTGTTTTGAAAATAGTCTATGGATACACGCTCAAGACGGAGAACGACCCGTATCTCAAGATGTTGTACAAGGCGGTGGAAGGCATAGTTCCGGCGATGAACCATGGGTCGTTCTGGGTGGACTACTTTCCTGTCTTGAAATATGTTCCTGGTGAACCTCGTCTGGGTCCTCTGTGATATGCAGCGGTCACTGACATTCCGACTCGTCAAGCATGGGTCCCGGGAGCCTCATTCAAGAAGAAAGCTCAGGAATATGACGCGTGTCTTGCGGAACTGAAAGAAACACCGTGGGGATGGGTGAAGCAAGGAGCGGTACGATTCTTGGCTGTGGACGTATATCTCAAGTTTCTCAAAAGTCCAATAGGCAGCTGGAATAGCTGACTCGTCTCTCTGCACCCACACCGTAGAACGTCTGGGAATCACTATGGGAGAAGGGTCCAAGATGGAAGACATGGTCAAAAATTGCGCTTTTTCTGCATACACGGGTAAATGGGAGCCGCACATACCTCGAGATCTACGCTAACTCTTCCCGGCGACCTGTTTGTAGCGGGGTCGGAATCGGTGAGCTCCCTACGGCGAGTTAATCATAATGCGATTGACTCACACGCTTGTCCCCGAATAGGTCTTGTCTGCGCTTTTAACGTTTATCCTTGCGATGACACTTCATCCAGAAGTTCAAACCCGTGCGCAGAAAGAAATCGAAAGTGTGGTGGGCCGTGGGGGTCTTCCCGACTTTGGTGATAAGGACGCTTTGCCGTATGTCAATGCGATCATTGCTGAGGTTCTGAGATGGCATACGGTAACACCTCTCGGTAAGTGACCTCGCTCCCCGTTCTCTTCATAGTTCTTAACGTCCGTCCACCTTGTAGCTGTCCCCCATCGAGCGGTCAAAGACGATGTCTACGCGGGTTATTATATTCCTGCAGGTGCGTGAGGCATCAGTCTCGTCTTTTGATTTTCCATCATCCTGATCGGATTACTTGAAGGTGCCACTGTTATTGGCAACGTCTGGTACGCACCGTCCTGTCGTGTACACACGTCTAACGGAAGTGGATGCTAATCCACCGCTGCCATTAAACAGGGCTATCTTACATGATGAGAATCTGTATGGACCCGACGTCGCGACCTTCAACCCGGATAGGTTCATGAGAGCTGATGGGAACAATCCCCCTCACCCTGAGCAATTCGCATTCGGATTCGGTCGAAGGTTAATCTTCGTCCTTCCTTCCCACTCCCCACCCCACACCCCCTGACTGACCCGATTCCGAACAGAGTATGCCCCGGACAGAACTTGGCGATGAATTCTTTATATCTCGCCGTTTCAAATATCCTCGCTAGCTACACTATAGCGAAGCCGCTTGATGAAAGTGGTAATGAGTTCAATCCGAGGATTGAGTATACCGATGAAGGAACTAGGTGGGTGGCTCTACTTATTTCTGCTTGCTGCACGCGCTCGAACCCAAGCCTGACACAATTCTAGTCTCCCAAAACCGTATAAGTGTAGATTTATTCCCAGGTCTCCTGTGAAGGGTACGGTCGTCGCGTAGACCGTCGCGTACGTGGGGACGGGACTCGAAATTGATAGGATAATCCACGACCAACCGATCTATTCGTACCACTTAATCTAAATCTTTTATTCTTTTTGTAATCAGTGTTTCAATCAATGGATTTTCATCCGTTTCTTGCCTTTGCTCGCACTATCCAACGTCCAATACCTTCGCCAACGCACCACGGACACTCATCGAAGTCAACACTTCGTACAGGCCTTGTCCGACTCAAAATGCTCAGAATGTATAAGAAATTACATATGATACATCAGCATGGTATGGTATGATATCTGAGACGACCAAGTGTGTTACGTCCTATGAGGACGAGGGTGAGTTCAACGCCGCTGTCAAGATTTCATAGATCACGATCAACTGCTCCGGTCTCTGAACCATCCCAGGTCTCTGCTCCCTCAATGAATCAACTTCCTGAACCACCTCATCGTCTCTAAGCGAGTCCGGTAGCTCTCCAAGCGGGGATGGAGGTAGAACCGATGGTGGGACTTGTGTTGCAGGTGGCTGAAGGACCCTATGTGACCTGAGAAGAGACGAAAGAGCGATGAAAGACCCTGTTCTGCCTATGCCGGCAGAGCAACCGACGACGATAGGTGGATCAGGATCACCTCGCACACCAGGGGCCGAGTCGAGCGAGAGAGGTTGACGATTCGTTTGATCAACCAGACGAGCGAAAGCGAGGAGTCCTGCTCTATCCTCCGGTTGTGGAACCCCGCGATCGGGCCAAGCGTGATACAGCAGGTGTTTGAACGTGACCGGACCTGATTCGTTCTCGATGTTGGTCTCTGTCGAGGGTGGGGGTGTGAATGTGCCGGCACGGGTGAAAGAGACTGTGCTTCGAACGCATCGAGCTTCTGTGATGTGTTCTTGCTCTATCAGCGTGACGTGCAGAGGGGGTCCCAAAGGGTCAGCTTCAGGTGGAATGATAATCGTCTGCCCGACTGTCTCTGGGAAGTAAGGATGCGCTTTTCGTCTGCCGTCTTCAAGATTCTGGGTAAGTTGGACGACGGTGCGTACGCGAGTGGGTGATTCTGAAGGGTATGAAGGGGGTGATACGGGTCGTGCGATTAAGCTCAAGAATGTATGAGACGTATTGGGTAACGGAGCCTGCATTGCTATCCACCATTTCCCGCCGAAGCGTTCCAAGACCCAATCTGCGTTCAGATACGCTCCATCGTCACCTGCGCCACCGCAAGCAGCCATTTGTGGGTTGACGACGACGCGTGTTCTATCGTACGGAACGACATCGACATATCGATTTCGGTATTGGTTTATCTCGTCGTATCCAGCGGTGACTGCGTAGAAATCTGAAGTTGATTTGGGGATGTGTTGGAGGTGAGCGCGTAAATGACCCGTTTTCTGGGGTATGGATGCGTAGGATGCGCGTGTACGAGTATCTTCACGCTGTTTGAGGATTCTAAGAGCGGACTGTATGTGTGAAGGATTTTGGGAATTCGAGAGCCAGGCAGGAGGTGTCGGTGACTGTTCGGGCATTGTGGAACGGAATTGGGATCGAAGAGGTCTTCGATATATCGAGCTCAAGAGTGAGTGAATTTCGTGAAACAAGTTGAGAGACGGAGAACTGATTGAGGTCCAGTAGGGTGCTCGTCGATGAGGTCGATGAGGAAAGGGAGTGAAGCAGGAAAGTTCCCACAAACAATTCTGTCCTCTCTCCACATTGCTATGCCGTTCTCCACCACCACGAGCTCATTACTGACGCCGGAAATCGCAATCAAGTTCGTCAACAGCATTCTAAGAGTTTGAAACTGCGCTCATGACCTTCTAAAGAGTCAGTTCTACGCTCGATAAGTCAGTCGGAAAGAAATATCTAATCGACAATAATCCAGAGACTTGCTGGACGTCTCAACAGGTGAGTTGCCTTTCTTCTCTCTCATGAGCTTCAAATTGATCGTAACGCCACTAGGGTTTACCACAATTCATCCAGCTCACATTTCCGAGTCTAGTGATACCCAAGACGATATCGATCACATTTCAAGGTGGATTTGTTGGTCGAAGATGCGCGATACACGTTAGAGAAGGTTCAGGTTCAAAGGAATGGAAGCTCTTCACCAATATATACCCCGAAGACGTGAATCGACGCCAAACTTTCGAGCTGAACCCTCAAGAAGAGAATGCAATCTCTATCGAAAACGGCGTAGAGAGCCTGAAGCTCACATTCGAGGAGAGTTCAGATTTTTTCGGACGGATCACTGTTTACGACCTAAAACTAGATGGCCTAGTGTCGACTTAATGATGTTGATTAAAAATACAGTCGATGATATACCGAATAGATCCCTGTGGTCCGCCTTAGAACATATTGTACGCACTCCACATCGGAGCAATAACACCCTTCTCGTCTATCTCGACCCATCTCTTATGCTCCTTGTCGATCTCGCCCATGTCATTCACCTCTCCAAAGGCACGAGTCCATCCGAGACCGACAGCAGAGAGCTTACAGATTGTAGACCTGATACGGAAGATCAAGTCAGTTCGACGAGAAACAGTCGGAACTCAACGCATATCGACTCACGGAATTGTACACACGACCGCCTGAGGTTTGATTTCTCCGTCGTCCCACAACCCACTCAGTAACGCCAAATCCACAAGGACACCCCTTGTCAGAGTTATTCGTTGATCCAACGTGTACAGCTTGTCAAAGTCCTTCTGGAAGTACTGCTCCGGACTTGCTAATGACTTGAGTTCATCGTTTTGACTCTGAGCGAGCGAGAAGGTTGTCCAGACACTCTTGTCGAACGGCTTCGAAAACTCGGTGATAGTGGCAGGTGAATCGGACGCGACGTATATCAGGGGCTTAGTTTCGGGTAGTGAGAGGCGCTTCCACGTTTGTAATGTTGCGTCGACGAATTCTTCGATGGGGACTTGGATACCTGGTTGCGCGTACTTCCATGATGATGCTTTGTGGTCTCCTCGACGAATATGAACGGAGAGGTAATCTGTGGAGAGTTCGGAAAGCTCTTTGCGAGCAGCGGTGATAAGGTCCTTGTTTTTCGCGTTCGGACGGATTGTAGTCGAGAGCGACTCCAGAGCTCTGTAGTACAACGGTTTGGCGCGGTTGAGACGGTGACCATATCTGAACAGAAAGGAAAGCCCATGAGTCGAGACGGGGAGTCTAGAAGGAGCGATTCGTGACGTACGCGTCTTCGTAGTGTTCATGGTAACCATGTCCGAAGTGATACCTTGCCGTACCGGCGTTGATAACCTGCAAATAAATGGTGAGATTCTATATCCGTAGTGTGGTTTCCAAAACCGACGTACCCAATGCCTCGCAGATCGAGGACAGGCTACGAGTTCTTCAGGAGGTGGTGCTTGACAATCAGGTTCGGGACCAGGTTGCGTTACACGAACATCTTCGAAATGGTCTTTCCATCTGAGAACATGTGCATGAGATTCTAGTACGGCCTGTGAGATGAAAGGGGTATTCACTTTCCACGATTCCAGTACGTGTCGTCCACAAAGAAAGTTCTATTTCTCTGGAAGGGATGAGTATCTGAAGTTCGTTGAGACAAAACAAGAACAGACCTCTCGAGCCAATGCGGCAGCTTGTGCCATCAATGCCAAATCCGCTACAAGTCCAACTTTGCCTCCCAGCATGTACGTTATTGTGTTATTACACACGGTCGGTCCAGAATCATGCAAGACATCCACAGCTCCTTTCTTCGGTACCTCCCAGTAGTCTCCATGCGAGTCCATCCATCCCCCGACCAATTTCCCACATTCCTTCACGTACTCTTCGGGCTTTAAAGGAAACGCGGTGTAGTTCTCGTATGAGATGACTGAAGCAAGATGCGAAGAATTCAAGCCAGTCGAATTAGTCAAGTCCGTATCGCCCGACGCCGCTGAAGGTGCGACTGCGCCCATGTACTCTTCGAGAGTCCCTGGTTTCTGGTATGACACCACGAGGAGGACGAGCAGTAGACCAGCTACCATGCTTCCTATCACCACGGGTAACCTATTTGCTATGGTCTGTAGAGTGAGCCCTTCGAATTTTTTTCTCCGAGTTCCGGTAGAATTGTCGTCTCCTCGTCCTCGATACCCGGTCGCTGGGAAACTGTCGCTGGCGGATGACCGTAACAAAGGTACGTGCTGTAAGTTTCCCATTTCGTCTTCGAGAAGTTCGTCTTCATCATCTTCATCGACTATCTCGATTCGTCCGCGTGCTTCTTCTGCTCTCCCGGAGCGTGAGTGGGGTGTACGGGGTGTTAGTTGAGATTGGAAGCCGTAGTCGTAGTCGCTTGAATGAGAATTTGCGGTTTGGGTTAGAGGCCGTGGTCGAGGCATCGTGGTGGTGACTGTTGGGAGAGAGTGGTCCAAGTGTGAACAGGGTCGCTGAGCTTAGTTTTTTTGCTATGCCAACTCAATTTTGTTGGGTCGTCATCAAGGACTGAACTGAAGAGAGGTTGTTACAATGGTCTTTGCCGATCACCGGGATACACGAAATGGGCAAAGCGGGCCGTTTACCCAGCACGTGAGAGAACGCGCACGGACCCTCTGAATCTGAGCAACCGACAGATGACAATGACCGTTGACATTGTTCTTCTTCTCGAACTACCATCACTCGTTTTCTTGATTCCACATGCTGAAATTCTCATGCAAGACCGCTCAGCTGCTCTTAATCCTTTGAATAACCCCACATTCTAAGCCCTACCATTCAGCTAGACACCTGGTTACTACAAATCATCGACCTTCTGAAGCGGAGCGACAGATGTCATTGTCAATGTCTTTTCACCTTCATCTCGAGATATCATTCTCTATGCTGGAATCATTGTGCATGCCTGCCTGGCTGCTCTCAGCCCTCCAAATAACTGCACAAACTCAGCTTCATCGTTCAGCTCGGCGATTTTTGACCGCAAGATCATCGTGTCGTGATACTGGTGGAGTCCAACACTTCCAAAGAGGTGTAAGCTGTGGCGTTTCTTTCTGCATCTTTCATAAGATGTTATTCATGGGAAGATGAGGGCACGTATGGAGGGTGGAAGATCATCTTGTGAGTCCCGTTGACACCGTCAATTAATTTTACTGACCTACATGACTCCAAATAGATGTCTATCGCGACCATATTACTGCATACTGATCGTTGCAGTTCTTCAATGAATATCATTATGTTTCAAACAGACATCAGCCTACCACATCTCATTCTGTGACGCATGACGCCTTGCATGTGCATCCAACAATCATGGTGATCTGCACAACTCACCGCTAGCATTCTACGGTAACAAACGACCGTTCAGAGTCGAAAACAACTCGAACTTCCCCCCTCACATCTCTCAGCCGGCCTACCATCCTGTATCCTCCTCGGGATGTCATAACTTATAACCCCCGTAGCCCGGCATTCTCACACTAGTCGTTCTGCATCAAAAATCAGAGATGCGAACAACTTAACCGCGATGAGGGGAGCGCGTCTATGGGGGCACCGGTGAGAGCTCAATTCCAATTCAAGATTTCTGTCGTTTCAATGTGCATTATATTCAATCAAACCTGATACTGATTGCTCTTAAGACACCGTCCCTCTCGCATGAGCGGTTTTTAGACTCTTTCCCCTTGATCCCCTTTCTCACCTATTTTTCGGTCTCAGTGTTAAAGATGAGACTCCCATTCGTTCTTTCTAGTCGTTCGTTTAGCAAATCATATACCGTGAGTCTCTGTTGTTACTAATACTTGCCATTTGCGAAGTGTATGTACTGTCAGCTGACTTGGTCTCGTGCGATAGCATCAGGATCTTCCTGGGAAGAGGCAGCCTGGTGAGGGAGAGCATGGAGGCGGAGGAGGTGGAGGAGAAGGAGGAGGTGCAGGTCCTGGCAATGACGGTGCTGGCGGTTCCGGGAACAACGGCAACAACCAACAAGGTGGCCAGCAAAATGGCTCAAACGGCGACAAATCGCAGCAGGGCTCACCTTCTGGTGGCGGCGGCGGTGGTGGCCACGATAACGGCGCCGGCGCTGGTAATCAGGGTGGGCAGTCAGACGGCGGGAAGAGTGGAGGTGGTAGCGGAGGTGACGATCCCGGAAAAGGTTCTCAGGGGGGCGGTGGAAACGACAACGGCTCCCAACAGCACCCTGGCGATCCTCAGAATGGCGGGAACGGTGGTGATAACCGGGGCTCTCAAGGTGGTGGCCAGAGCCAGGGCCAAGGTAGCGGCGGTTCAAATGGTGACAAGAATGGTGGTGGAAACGACAACGGAGGCCAGGGCTCCCAACAACACACTGGTGATCCTCAGAACAATGGAAACGGTGGTGATAATCAGGGTTCTCAAGGCCAGGGCAATGGCGGTCCGAACGGCGACAAGAACGGTGGTGGTGGTGGTGGTGGTGGAAAGGACAACGATGGCCAGGGCTCCCAGCAACACACTGGTGATCCTCAGAACGGCGGTGACCAGGGTTCTCAAGGTGGCGCACAGGGCGAGGGCAATGGTGGTCCGAACGGTGGCAAGAATGAGGGCGGTGGAAAGGACAATGGTGGTCCCCAGAATGGTGACCAGGGAGGTCGCGGTGGTGATCCCCAGAATGGTGGGAAAGGCGAAGGCCCACCAGGTGGAAACGATCACAATGGACCTGGTGGTGGTGATGATAATGGTGGCGGAAAGGATTCGCAGGGTGGTGGAAAGGATTCGCAGGGTGGTGGAAAGGATTCGCAAGGTGACGGAAACGGAGGCCAGAACGGTGGCAAAGACAACTCAAACGGTCCACCGAATCAAGGATCGTCGAACGGCCAGGGATCAGGTGGTGGCGATAATGGTGGTCAAGAAGGAGGGCAGTCTGGTGGTGGTAAAGGTGAAAATGGGAACCCGAACGGAGGAGGAAATGGCCCAACCCAGGGTCAAGGCGGCGACAGGGATGGCCAAGGAGGCGACAAAGGTGGTCAAAATGGGTCACCGAACGGAGGAGGCAATGACCCACCCCATGGCGGAGCGAATCAAGACGGGAATAATGGAGGTGGCCAACAGGGAGGCGGTCAACAGGGAGGCGGTCAACAGGAGGGCGGTCAACAGGGAGGTGGTCAACGGGGGGGCGGTCAACAGGGAGGTAGCCAACAGGGAGGCAACAACGGTAATCAAGGTCAAAACAGCGGTGGCGGCGTCATCTGTAAGATCTCAGCCGGGCTCCTCTGTGGGGACGGAGGCAATGGCCAGCAGGGAAATGGCCAGCCAGGTCAACAACAGGGTAATCAAGGTGGTAACGGCCAAAATGGGTCGGGCGGAGCGAACCAAGGCGGGAATGGGGGAGGTAATCGGGATGGAGGCAGAGGACAGCAGGGAAATGGCCAGACGGGTCAGGGACAGGGCAATCCAACCGGTGGTGGTGGTGGTGGAACGAACCGAGGCGGACAGCAGGGTAGCCAGAATAACGGTGGGAATGGCGGTAATTCTGCCAATACTTCACCCAATAGCACTGGCGGTCGGGTACAAGGAGGTCAAACCCCACCGACACGGACTTCTGCACCGCCGGGCGAAGTTCCTGGACATGAGGGCGATCTCCATGTCGAACCTACTCATGATGGTCGTGGCGGCTTTGATCAAGCCCCGGCTCGCATTAGCGGAGTCACTATCACAGTTGCTAGCACTTACCCCACCATCGTGGTCGAAGTCTCTTCTTCTTATGACGGGACCACCGCTCACCAGGTGACTTCGTCGTATACCACGATGACGACGAAGACCTTTACCTCTGTTGTACCATCATCCTCCAGTATACCTTCGAACAACCGTAATGGCGCACAAACCGGGGGGATTATTGCGGGCGTCATTGTCCTCGCCATTCTCATTCTTGCAGCTCTATGTGTTCTTCGGAGGAAACGGCGTCGAGCCCGATCTCGTCGAGAGGTATTCGACAACCCTTATGACACTTCCATGATGATCGAGAGTCGACCTTCCTCTCGCGCTGCATCATCAATTCACTTCAACCCGATGGCAATGGTATCCCAGACACCCACGCCGCCACCGCCTCAGAGATTCAGCTTTGTACGAAGCATGCTCTCCCGAAAGACCCGTCGCACATCCCGTATGACCTCCAACCTTTCGAGTTCGTCGGCTAGTACCCGCAGTCGCCTATCCGACTGGGATTCGGTTTCTTACAACAGTATCACGTCCGCTCGACGAGAAACCTTCTCGAATCCGTTTGAAGACCCTCCTATGGAGCAAAATCCGTTTGCAGATCCACCGTCGTTATCCATGTCATCGTCGAAACCCCATTCCTAGGCAAAGTACCGGATTTTGAGTCTCTCGTCTCCATTACTGACGTTTTATTTATCTTACCGTTCCTTACTGTTGCTTCTCTTTTCTCCCCTTCGCAATCACATCCACAACCCATCCATAGTTTCGAGATTGAATATCTTACCAAGTACAATGTACTTTAGGTTTTACTCCACTTTTTTTTTTTGTTTTGGACCTTGAATAACGATACAGCGGCTGAACGAATTTGAGTGACTACCACCAAACTGGCTCTAATGTGGTCCAGGCACGCTCTACAACGAACACTGAGAATTCTGGCGCTGGTGCCACACTGATGGTGACGGCATTGCCTTGTTTTCTGATCGCGACCCTTCCGCGTATTCTTTCTCTCCTTGCCTCCAAACCATGATTGAGATGACAGGCCTCTTTTCCTCAATACCTCTTAACGCCTTGATTTCGGAATTTATGCCTTCTAGTTGAGCCATTGAACCACTCCAAGGGTACTTGGATGGACTGGGATACGTGGTAAGCTTTGTTCAGCTAGGAGTCCTTCCCTTCCACTGAACACGATATCTGTTCAGGGTCTTTCTCCTCACCCCCTGCTGAATTGGACGAATAGTTGCTGGGCCACGATTTGCAACCCCTTCACCGACTGCAACAACCTCGATCTTCTTCGGGATTTCATAACCCTCGCAGTCCGACACTCCACAGTAGCTGTTCTGCATCAAAGATCAAGAGATGTAAACAGATGAGCGGCGAGTCATGAACGGAACACTCTGTTGGGAGCAACGTTGAGAGCTCAATTCGACGCCATGTCATCAGATTCCATCACTATGATAATTCATTTCCATGAAAGAGCATCTCTTTCGGAGTCGTGAGCGCAAACTTCTTTCCCTCGACCTCCCACCGTGTTCTCCGGATTCCAGGATGAAACTGTCCGTTCTTTCCAGTCGCTCTTTTGGTAAACCATATCCTGTGAGTTTCAATATGCGTGATTGCGAGGCGCATGTGCTGACATGCATTTCGTGGCAGCATCAGGACCTTTTCGAGAAGAGGCGGCCTGGCAAAGGTCCCCAACAAGCAGGTAGCGATCAGACACCTTTCAGGGGGCATGGAGACGAAGATGGTAGGGGTAGAAGGCCAACAAATGG
>JANHQD010001063.1:0-33071 GCA_024721195.1 Marasmius sp. AFHP31
AAAAAAAAATAGGAAAAGAGCATCAACAGCCCGATCAACAAGATCACAATGCAAGAACGAATCCCTTACCCTTGCTGCCACGAACTCACCCACTCCCGCGTCGGCACAAACCCATTCCTTCCGATCCCAGCAGCAGCTATCCTCTCCAAACTCCCATCCCCATCCAACGACGACGACCGACGTTCCTTCATCTTCCCCCTCGCCCTTTCAGACACCGACCCAGCACCAGGGATAGACTCCGACGAAGGGGTCGGTGGCACAACGGGCTGTACCTCTGGGTCCGAAGGTCCCCGTCGATGACCGCTATTCTCTGCACCTGCACCTGCACCCTCCAAATTGGCCTCGAGATCGACCTCATGAGATAAAAGCCTCTTCTTTTCCTCGCGAGGCTCCTCATGATCACGATCGGACGAGGGCCGGGACTTCTCGTCTTGCTTTTTCTTCGCTTGTTCTTCTTTCGCCGCTTGCACTCGTTTGATTTCTCGCAGACCACGGTGGAGAGTGAACGTCCCGAGATCTTCAAAAGTCTTGTGGGAGGTGATGATGCCGTATATCAGGTGGGGATTTTCAGCGAGGTTGTGGAGGACGATTCCGTTGAAGACTTCGAGCCTGTAAACGAGAAGCTTCTGTCAGTGATAGTATCACGTACCCGAGGAGTGTATAACACGCACATGAAGAATAAAAGTCTAGGATGTCCTTCGTCGGAAAGGAGGAACGAGGGATTGGAGAACGAAGTGAACAGTTGGACCAGTCTCGTTGAAGATGTAACGCCGAGATTCTTGAGGTAGGGAGCGCAGTTGGACAGTGCGATGATGAAGGCCGGGTACAGGGAGTTGAGGGCACCAGAGGTGGTCGCAACGATGGAGTAGATGCTCTGTTCATAGTATTTCAGATACAGAAGAAAACCCCGCTGAAGCACTCGATTACTCACGCAGATGAGAAAGTCCGCTGCAGAGCCAGGGACTGCCCATTTCGCGGGGATGTTGGCTTTGATAGGTGAAGACAGCTTCAAGCCGAATGTTGGCTCGGCAGAAAGCGTTTGCATGATGTACGACAGTGCACGGCAAAGACCGTGTTGTTCTGTGAAAATCTTAATACCGTGCTGTTGGTCTTGAATGTAAAATGGGACGTACGAGGTTTATCCTTGATTTCCAGGTTGTAGCACAACAGGTAGGCAATCAGATCCATCGCTCGTTCAGAGTCTAACACATATGCCCGGAATTTCTGATGGGTTTCGTTATTAAATAGAATGAAAACCTCTGCAACTATTGAAGAGCCGTACCTTGTTGAGTTCAATCATCTTCCAGAAGAATATGACTGTTGGAGTTCGTATTGTTGGCAAATAAGCAGAGGCGAGTAAAACTCACTGTTCTCAGAAACATACGGTATCGATTTTCTTGCACCGGGAAGAATGTTGTTCATGCTTGCTATTTCCTGTTCCATGATCCCTATAACACCGTCCAACACGAAGGCAAAGTCCGGCGTTCGATGCTAGATAGTACATTAGCATGGTAGAGACGACCGAGAGAAACTCGCCCCATACAAGTTTCATCAGGAAATATCTGAAAGTGTTTGTCCGAGCTGAAGGTGTCGAGCTTTGTTGTTCATCACTACCGACGATGATGTCCCTCGCACTACCACTCTGGAAGTCCAAGAGTACCACGAGAACCTGGAAGCACATGGAAACTAGGTTCGCCCTCGGGTCCTCTCCTTTGAATACGAGGTGATTGTATGGTAATCGTCCTGCCATATTTCCGATCGTAGCGGGTATCGAAGTCGAGTTCATGGCCGTGTTGAGGAGGGAGCATAAGACAGTCAAGACGTCGCGTCGTGAGAGCTTTTGAACGAAATGGAGGGTATATAAAGACGGCGTGGTGAAAAGCGATGAAGCGGAAATGTATATTTGTCGGGAGAGCAATACGAGGAGGAGTCGTAGGACTTCGGTTTTGTTGTTGTCATATTGCTGACTTGGACCAGAGTCCGTCGTTGAGCCAATCCCTTTCTCCCTACAGAGAAAATGGATCAGATCGGAACGATTGGAACATACTTCTGTGACGCACCAAATAACATAGTTAATCTTGTGATGGTCCTTCTGAATCTTCGTGGGCAGCGTGAATCCACAACAGAACATTAGATCGATCACCGCATTGAAAAGACGTTCTCCGAGGGATGGTAGTTTCTTCTTCTCCTTCTGTTTGGGAGTCTGAGGCGGCTGCGTTTCATTTGGGCTTGATCCATCCTCTTCACTGTCTTCCTCGTCGTCAATCACGAATTGCGGAGCTTCACTGCTTTCTCCAGTCCCCGAGCTCTCGTCCTCTTCCACCTCCTGGCTTTTCCACAAGACCTCCAAGTCAAAAACAGTTGTTTCTCCCTCCAACTCGAATACTACAGGCAGAACGCGCTGAAGGACCCGAAGACAATTTAGCACCTCCTTGGTAGTGTTGCGGTCTGAAGAACCTGTTCCCGCTTTAATGATCGAAGAAGCGAGAGCCGATACTGACGCTGCCGTGGGTGTAGGGAAGGTGTGGTCCGAGATGAGGTTGAAGAGACGTGAACATATTACTCGTATGAGCGTGGCGACGTTCTCTGGTGCGTCGTGGAGGGCTCTCCGGACTGTATCACAGAAAATGAGTCGTAGGATATCGTAGGATATTGTAATACGCACTGTCATTCGGCGTGATCAACGAGAAGACCTCCGATGCTGAATCGAACAGAACGATATACTGCGCAGCAATGCCCAGGTCAACATTGGTTCGAACTGGAGAAATGAGAGCGTACTTGATCCCAGTAGCTGTCGTTCTCCTGAATATGCTGCAGTTCAGATTGAGATGAGAATTGTACGCTTCAATAGCCTAGAGTGTACGGTCAAGAGGACACGTACTCGCGTTGATGCCAGTTTCTGGAGTCCGTTAGGTTGGCTGCGAAAGGCTAGCTTTTCTGCATCCGGCAGGAGACCAAAGGAGGATGTTAGACGTTGTGGAAATTTGGAAAACATGTCCAAGCCTGCCATTGAACGCAGGTTTGAGTAGGTAAATCAGGGAGTGTAAGAGGTTAAGACGTCCGAGGGAAGTTTGATGGTCGTTGACAGTATTGGCACAGCCACTTCATCATAAATAGGTCACGGCGCTGACTGAATTCCGGAATCCGGACTACGATAATTATTGGGATCTGCAACACTACACAGGTGGCTATCGAGAATAGATGATTAGGAGACCAGAACAAAAGGCTACGGCGAGGGCCGAGTTGACTCATATCCTTCACAAGAGCACCAGAACCAAGCTGACGACGGACAGACAAACGCTGACGCTAGCAAGAGGTTTGACCGAGCCAGAAGTAGCACCGACAGCACCGGCACCGGTAGCAGCGGGTGATGCGGTAGCGACTCCATTGACACCTCCAGTAACTGCACCAGTGTCCGTTTCCTAGTAAGTGGAATAGAGTTGAATAATTGCGTTGTAATAGGTGGATCACCGTGCATACGTACCGCGGGTTCGCCGTTGCTTCCGATCGCTAGTGCTTTTGCTTTAAAGGCTTCGAATGTATTGCCCGTCGTAGGGGCGTTGATGCTTCCCACCATTCCCATACCACAGTGTAAAGGCTATAAGTTGTGGCGTGAGTGTAACTCACAGGAACTTGGAGTGCACGTACGGATTTACAGTGGAACCAGATCGCTGCCAACATGGCACATCAGGACGCGTGCTCAGATGGACAAGTAAGAAGTTCACATACGCTTAGTGTCGTCCATGATTTGGATCGTAAACTGTTTTGAATTGGTTAAGCCAGAGTCGAAACCAGCACTCTGGTTGGCAGTGGTGTTCGCCTGCAAGTGAGTGCAAGGGTCATTGAAGGACGATTGGGTCACGGAATGAGGGAATTGTCCTCTGTCGAATCATGGTGTCCGCTTGAGCACGGCAACACCTTTGGTAGATAAGATCACTCACCCTGGGATCCAGAACGTTACGAGGGTACCGTTGGCGGCGGTTATGTTCGACGGGCTGAAGACATAGCCCTCGTTGGGGAAGACGTCGATCTGTGCATTGCGTAAGTCGACGCATAGGAACAAGGAGAAACACCTCACATTCATATGGCCTGGTGTGTCGGCGGGAGCCGAGGGTGCGCTGGGAGCAGAGGTGGTAGTGGGAGAACTGCCACCGCCATAGCCGTACTGAGCAAGAACCAGACCTGGAAGAAGGGAAAGGCGAAGAATGATTTTGAAGAGAGACATGGTTCAGTTGAGAGAAAAGGTGGGTAAAGGCTTGCGGGGTCCTTTTGTACATGGCGCGAGTCGGTATGGTCCATATCTGTCTCTTCGTTCCCAAGCATCTTGTTTCATTTCTATTGAGAAGGGTGGAATGATCGAGACAAGTGAATCAAAACGATAGACAGGTGGATCCAACTTCCATCGTGTCCCAACAGACCCTGATACGGGAACAAGAACGCTGTGAACTCGTCTCGAATTGGCAACCGCAAACTTGAACTAGGTCGACCATGTAGCCAGAAGCTTCTGAAGTCGCGAGACCAGGAAACAGTCGTCAGGCTAAGCCCAGATCCAGAAGAGACAATTGTGCGAAAGCTGGCACGTTCATTTCCCAGAATCTACGCAACACGAAGTCAAAAAATGCCAGAAACGATGCCTCCATTCCCACCACGAGGAGGCTAATGACACCGATATGGGTCTAACAATAGATCAAGCCAGAATTTTGACCCATTCCGCAGCAGCAACAGTAATAGCCAACGAGGAATGTGGGAGTCCGAACGGTGAATGAGGGTGCGCGAGTGTTGTGCTGTGATGGTGGTGGTCAAGTCTCAAGAAACCACCAAAGTCATCCGAATTGCCCGGGATTGCCGGACTGCCACCGGCAGGCAACTCAGAGCTTGTCACGACTTCTCTCAGCTTTGAGCTGGTTCATCCGAATCATCGACGTTATGCGGCGAGGGGGCGTCGGACTCGCTGCGTTTGACAGACACGAACAGTCCAAACGTTCGTTCGCCGAACTTTCTACTCAACTTTCTGAAAGCCAGGTTCAACACCTCAATTCCCAGCTTTCCCAATTCCGTACAGCACTCGCCCACTTTGCTACCAATCATAGAGACTCTATACGCAAAGACCCAAAGTTCAGACATGCATTCCAGCAGATGTGCTCCTCTATCGGAGTGGATCCCCTAGCGGGGCCGAAGAAGGGTGGCTGGTGGGCGGAATTGCTAGGCTACGGCGATTGGCAGTACGAACTCGGTGTGCAGATTGTAGATATCTGTGTCTCCACAAGGGAGAGAAACGGAGGGATGATTGCGATGGATGAAGTGATACGACTGGTCGTCAAGCTGCGCGGTTTGAGTGATGGAGGGATCACAGAGGACGATGTCATCCAAAGCATCAAGACCCTCGAGCCTCTTGGTGCTGGATATCAAGTTGTGGATGTCGGTGGAAAGAAGATGATTCGAAGTGTCCCAAAGGAATTGGATACAGATCAGGTCACTGTGCTCACGCTCGCCAGACAGAAAGGCGGTAGAGTTGTGGAAGAGATGCTCGTTCACGGTCATGGATGGACACGCGAACGTGCTCATGCCGCTCTGGAGAACATGCTCCTCAGAGACGGGTTGTGCTGGGTAGACGAGCAGGACGAAACTTACGGCCGATCGTACTGGATACCATCCGCGATGCAATGGGACTGATTTAGCGCGTAGAGGTAAAGCTATTCAACCCCTCACACTTGCCATATCGTCTAACATGAGATCCCTCAGGCGAGGGAAGAAGAGGTAGCAGCTCTGCGTGCCTCACGGTGCACAAGGGCAACCCGAGTCGCACACCGAAGGCCTTCCATAGTGTCATAGGCTCCCAGGAGCGATCATTGCAAGGCAGCCACATCAGAATGAGGGACACTACAGGGGCGTATAATGGGTATACCAAAGGTGGTTACTATAGAAAGTCCGATCTATTGCTAGATTGTGGAAGTGATGAGTCTACCTCCATCTCCACGTCCTCGCCTGATCGCATAGACGTTCTGTCAGAAACACGTTTGCAGAGAATAGAAATTCTTACCTTTAGTCTGTTCGTTCACTGAACGAGTTGTCATCTTTTCTACGCCCAACCTGATCTTTCTCGTCTCTAGAGTCCGCAAGTTCACCAATGCCATGACCCCCGTCCGAGCAAAGCTTGGGATACCGATGAGTCGACACCTGGTGTGTTCACCGAACTCGTTATTCACGACCATCTTAGTGACGAATCTCTCCTGCGCTCCGACAATATAAATATCGGGTACCTCCTTGATGATGAATGGGTCTTGCCCAGTATAAGGGTGACACCATAGGGTATCCGGAGCCGTAGGAGCCATATGTCGCCACGCTAATGTCGATTCAAGCAAAGAAAGGCGAGTATGTGGAGGACATGATACGTATTTGAACATGTCGTTCAATGGTTGCCCTGAGTTGACCAGCAGCGTTCGTTTTGAGGTTTCGGTACCCAGATGGAGGTAGGTCGGATTCGTTTCGCTGTGAAAGGATGACAGAGAGCCGACAGCTCCAAACATCCCTCGCGGCAGCGCTTGCTGGGGAAGGATGACACCGGATGGATCTGTCTCGCCCGGGAGAACGTGAATTGGGATCGCTCGCCCAATGTCCAAAAGGTGCGCGGAAAGGGAGAAGATGGGATGGGTGGAGAAGGTCGTTGTGTCGTGGCCGTATTTTCGCTGTGACGAAAGGTTAATGAATGCCTTGCGTGTAGAGTGTACTACGCACGGGTTTCTTGTCTGTAGTCTCCTCCACGGTTGCTTCCCCCTTATTGTTGATGACGAGAGGAGTCAATGAATTTCCGGCCACGATTAGACGTGAGATCTGGGTCGCAGACACCGAATGCTTGATGCCACATTCTTCACCAGTAAGGTATTCGACAAGCATGTGTATCAACGCGTCCGAGGAGTGTGGTGAGCCAACTTCCAGGCCAGATATTGCTGCTATCCATTCATCCGAGTCCGATGAGGTCGACTCTGGGACACTAGTCAGAGACAAACGCGAATGCACGCGACAAAACCCACCGTCAACATTCATTTTATCCTCTACCGGTTCTTTCTTGCTTTTTGACGGAGATGCACCGGCATAGACGATATCAATCACCTCGAACTCGCTATTAGGAGTCTCCATACCGAGGGCGCCGAGAATGACGCCTGTTACAAGGTTGGCCTTCTGGACGATGTCCCCGACTAGAGGTATTCGACCGGATTCGTCTTCTAGCATGACTTTATCGTCGGGAGAATGGAATTTCTCAGCTGGTGGAGGCGGTGGTATGGACCTCTTTACGTGTTCCGGTCAACGAAGATTCAAGAACGACGAACGTTACGCCACGCACATCCTTCGCAATGTCTTCCATGACATTCGGTTTCAGAGGCATATCCATGTACACCGTCCCTATGATGTAGCACAATTTTCCTTTGGTCACTTCAAGGACGCGTGGAACTAACGTCGGGCTCCCTGTTGGGCAACAGTGGTCAAGAACTTGATTCGGGCAGGACCAGTATTTGATACACTCGCCATCGAGATCCTTCCAACGCTTCAACGCTCTTTGCTCTACGCGTGGTTTGAGTTCCAACAGCCGCATGTAATATATCTGCGAGTATTGGTGTTTGTAGGATTTTTGACCTGGTGTAATAATGAATGACGGTGTCCCTTCCGCAGGGGGTAAAACATTGGTGGTGAGCCTTTTCGAAGTAGACGGCTTTGGGCTGCGTAAGGTCGTGTCAATGAGTATTTCGAAGCCGTAATGAATACTGACAGAGGAGATATTTGGTCCATGATGGTGGAAGAGAACAAAGCTAGGGTCGACGCGTCCGAATTTCACCACGCGTCTGTTTCCCAACCACCAACGCGTGATGTGATGATCTCGTCCTGCTCAGCCTTGTCTTCCTCGCACAAGCAAATTCTACGCAAAGGTGAGTGCAATTCAGGCAGCCAGCATACTTCTCAAAAACTCTTTCTCTCCTAGGAAATGTCACCACCATCTCCGATCTCGTTTTCACGCCGGCTCAGGACCTAGCTCGTCGATGCCGAGTCCCACCATTGGAGATCAAAGGGATATTGGACATATTCTATCGATCTCAGTCATTTCAGCCAACCTCACTGGAAGAATGTCTGGCTTCCAAGCCCACTGGTATCTGCACGACCGGAGATGAGCTGGTGGACAATGCGATTGGAGGGGGTATCAGGACGGGGATGGTATGGGAAGTCGTTGGAGAGAGGTATGTTCGTATCCACCAAGATCGAATTTTGGTTAATTCTCGATAATAGCTCCGCAGGAAAGACACAGTTTGCGCTCCAGCTGTCCCTGTTCGTCCAACTCCCCGAAGAACTGGGTGGTCTCTCAGGATCCTCGTGCTACATGAGAACTTCTGCCCATCTATCCACGGACCGCCTCGTTCAAATGTCAGAGAGCCACCCAATTCTCGCTTCATCTTCATCTTGTGGTCTCGACGATATACACACCATGTCTATCCAAACTATACCCATTCTCATGAATGTTCTGCAACACACCCTCCCTCAGTTTATCGAGGAAATTCGCGCTAGGTCAGACAGAAAGTCCGTCAAGTTGCTTGTGATAGATGCCCTGGGGGAGCTGTTCCATACTTCACACAAGACGTCTACCAATACCCTGGTCGAACGATCCAGGAACATCACTGAAATATCACAACTTCTCCATAACATCGCAGATACCTATAACATCATAGTTCTTGTTCTTAACGAAGTCGTCGACGCTTTCGAACGTGAAGCTAGTTTTGATGGAATCGAGAACTTCGGTCTGCCCTACGCTGAACAATCGAGATGGTTCAGTCAGAGCGATGGATTGGCGGGAGAAGCTAAGAAGGAGGCCAGTTTAGGGCTTGTGTGGGCGAACCAGGTCAACGCTCGCATTATGCTGTCGAGAACAAGGAGGAGACGATACATCGAAAGCCAATTTGTCGAGAAGCGACAGAAGGTCGATAGTACAGGAGGTCCGGCGATACGACCAGTAGAGATGGGAGAAGACTCCTCGACCCTCATACGAAGACTGAACGTAATATTTAGCTCGGTCAGTCCGCCGGCATCCTTAGACTATATCGTGTCGGCGTCAGGGATATCAGGTCTTCCGACCGAGAACCCTCGACCTTCTCAGGTAGCTCAACCGAGTGCCTCGAAGAGTACGTCCACGGAGCCTCCTCCCCCGGAACCCGCCCTCACGCAGATTGTACCGCTGGACATCGGGGCGTTACAAGGGGATCTCCCATTCTCTGATCCCAATCCTGCGGACGCGGCTGCTTCGAAGGACAACGAAGATTGGGATCAGTATTGGGATACCGACGAGATAACGCCTGAGATGTACTATAGCGTCGAACAATCGTCTCAGTCATGAATGTGATAACGTTGTAATATTGTACAAAGGCTAAAGGCCAATTTTTCTATCCTAACTGTACATGCCGAAGGTCGAAAGAGAGGAATGCGAAAGCGATGCAAAAAAAGAGAGAGAAAGATGGAGAGCCTGGCTAGGGCAGGCATGAAATCCACGATACGAATGCCACAATCCATCATACCGGGGGTGTCTGCCAGGTCTCGGTAGCTGCACCTTGCCGAACAGAGGCTGACGAGGCTGGCGTAGCCTTACGCGTGACAGGCTCGCGAGGGCAATATTCTATTGTTCTGGTTGGGGACGGGGGAGCAGGGGGGACCCTGTAGGAAGTTTTGTGTGAGAGAGTTGTCGCGGGCGCGAGTCCTTTTGTGGAGGAGTGTCTGGTTGATGAAGGTCGAGGCTGTACCTCGACGGTCTGAACATGATAATGTTCCGGAGAAGGAGCCTGAGCTCGTTCGAAGCCTTCCCAGTCCATGTACCTGGCCAAGCCCCCGACAATGCCTGTCAGAATAAGGAAGTACCAGTCAGCCACAATGTAGGGACGGGACAGGCGACAAAGAACCTACAGAACAATACAGCAAGCCATGAAAGGACCAGTACAGCGTTTGCTAGCTTGCAGGACTTTGTGATCCCACTGAAGTCGGCACAGAGACCACCTCCATCGGTCCGGACAGAGAATGCAACCGCGTTTCCTAGAGGAAGATGTAAGAGAACAAGACTATCTGCAACCTGGCTGAGAAGACCTCACCCAGGCTAAACAATCCACAGCAAAAGAATGTCCAGAGATTGGCGACCCACGCTTTTGCGTATTGCCTTTCCAACAAAAGGTTGAAACCGCGAAGCTGCGTATAGGCGGCATACAGGGCGAGAGTAATGAGAGCTAGCCAATCCACAGCCATGGCAATAGTCTCAAGAACTTTCAATCAAACATCAGCGATGCGAAGACTAAAGAGGAAGGGTACTAGCTCGACTCACGGGTACCGGTGCCAGCTGCGAGTGAGGCGCATAAGAAACCAATTTGGACAAGATGAACGATATAAAGGAGCGCTAGTAGGTCAAATTTCAGTCTCAAATCACCTGCATCTGACTTGGGAGTTGAAAGGGAAACTTACTGAACATAACAAGGCGGGTTGTAGTGAGCGAGCGCGAGCAAGGATACAAACGAGAGAGAAGGGAAGGCATGATTGCAAAATTGCCGTAGCTAAGGCCTGCTTGACGGACAGAAAGACGAAAGAAGGCAAGCTGGTCGCGGCACCAGCTTGTATGGCGATGGTTAAATATCAACAGGTTGGACTTGAAAGAACAAAGGATCTTTGTCCCATGCCACTTGGTTCGAAAGTCCGCCCGATCCAACAATTCAACAATGTGACATGAGGAGACATGAGGCAGCCCGCCCTCAGGCTCCAGAGTTCAGTGGAGCTCATTGTTGGTTCATTATGTCCCTTTCATTGTTCACCTCGTTTTCGCCAAAACATCAAACGCCCTCTTTGAGGCGCCTGTCGGATTCTTTCGCGACCTCAACGTTGAAGAGTACAGGTAATGCCGATGATCGTGCACAGCTCTGGGATGTTCGACGGGAATCAGTAATTGTCGTACACTGGATTGATATGGAAAGAAAACATGATTAAGATACAGGAGGGAGAAGTGGAAGGAAAGATTATGCCTTCAGCAATGCAAATGGTCCTCGGAGGACAACAAGCTGCGCTCGAAATGGCAAATCCAAAGATAATGATACGACCCAATTCACAAGTTCTAAGCGTCCGTCCAGCAATATACAGTTCCAAAACCTAGCAAATATCGTCCGCCGTCCTCCGTGGATAAGAAGGCAACTCGATACCGCTATTATGGCAACTCGATCCACCCTTCTTGACCAAACGTGTTCTCGCCCGAGTAGCTGACATAAAGGAAGTTGTCTTCATCCCTGTAGGTAACGAAAGGTCAGCGACGGGTGAAGTAACTTTGACGATGCAGCACATACTTGTGCTCCTCATATATGGCGCTCATCAGGGCAGCTGTTGGTGGTAGGACCTCGTCAACAAAGATGAAGATCGCCTTCTCCGGTGCAAGCTTGATACGTTTCCGAATAACGTAGACGAATTGGCCTACGGTCAAGTCCTGAAGGCTCCAGGTCAGAACTCGCTATATTGAACAGCAGTCTGGCAACTCACAGAAGGGACAAGATACTTCTTCTTGTCGATGGTCGGGATATCGGTTTTATCCGCCTTCTCACATATCACCTGCAACCAAATCGTTGAGCGTCGAGTGAGCGACAGTGCGAGAAGATACTTGCAGGAATGCGATCTGGATATTTCTGACGGATCCGTTCCGCCTCTGCCTTGCGCTTCTCTGTGACAAAGGAATGTTAATGAAGGGCAAGGCGGCACTACGTGAGATGAACTAACCGAAAGGGTGCTCATCCTTGAACTTGGACCTCATTATGATTGATAGAGAAAGGGATCAGGAAGGAGGTGTGGGTGATGAACAGCTGTGGCAGGTACTTGGGTGGTTGTGGTTGTGGTCAAAGTGACGATCGCGGTCGTTGAAACGCGGCTACCACGCTGTATATATTACATAACTCACCCTAGTCATTTCCACTCACGGAGCATCCTCCGCAGCCCGCCCGCTTCGGCGGCCCCTAACGACAATTTTGTACAGTTTGGACAAGTTCCTTCCAGACACCGGATATCATAAATATTGAGTGGAAACTGTATGTAGTACATGAACCTAGGACTACAAAAACGAGTGAATCATACAATGAGGGAATATCAGTCCTCTCGTGAGGATATAAATATCTACATCTCGCTCGGAGGCAGCGTGCTTCAAGGTCAAGGTTTGGAGTTCGATCCCATTCCTGCCGCCATTCCCATCGCGAGAGCCTGTCCCATCTGTGACCCTGTCCCTTCGGTGGGAACAAATATGGTCTTCGAGCCATAAGCTTGTACCTTTGCAACATCCAGACGGCGAAGTTGCATTTCTCGGGCAAATTGGTCAGCGACTTGAGTATCTGCCGCGGCCTTCGTACGTATCGCTTCGGCTTCAGCCTGAGCAGCGAGTTTAGTGGCTTCGGCCTGTGCTACTGCTTCAATCTTAACTCGCTCGGCTTGAGCTTTCGCTGCAGCTACGATGCTATATGCCTCCGCATCCGCTTGAGTGTTTCTCGCCTGGGCCTTGATGCGCGTGACAGAAAGAGCACCTTCCTCTTGCTTCACCTTATTACTGTTCTCCCGGTCTACGTTCTGGATATAGAAGTCAGCGATCAAACTCAACGACGAAGGTGGTGTAACCTACCGCTGCTTCAACTTGCGCTTGGAGAGCGCGAGTGGTGAGCTTGTCCATCGTTGCTGCTATTTCGCCCTTGAATTGACGGTCGATTACGGCTGAAGTGGTATCAATTAGTCTTCGACACTCTTTGCCTTGGAAATGACGGCCGTACCAAGGTCCTTCAGAACAATGCCGTATTCTAGGGCGGCATCGTGCATTTCATCCATAGCCCGTGTTCGTAGAGCATCAAGGAAAGCAGAAGAGGGATCAGTTCCATCATCCATATTGTCCGGACCCAATGACCGTTGCTTGACCTGTGCAGGAGTTAGAGACACGAGTGGGCAGTCGATGACATGTACGAAGGCTTACCATGGATGAGTAATCCAAATGGGCGACGATCTGAGTGAGAATGGATTGCGTCTTATCGCGAAGAGCTTCATAAGGTGTAGCATATCCGTGTGTGGCGAGTCTGAGAGGTTCCTCCAATTGCCACTTGAGGTAAATGGTCAAGCTGACTGGTACTTGATCTCGGGTGAATCTAGGGCCAGTTAGGCTGGGTCGGAGACGATGACACACGAAAAGACCCTTACATATCCTTTGTTGGCATTTCCAGCTGGTTTTCACCCAACGTATAAAGACCTCGAAGAGTTACGCTTGGGTTGGTGATGACGGACTGTCCCGCTCCAAGCAACTCCAGATCATTTCCGCGTTGTAGGATAGCGCAATTGTTGGCCGGAATGTTGAGACTACGGAGAGATAACGTGAGTAGCTCATAGGGGACGTCAACACAAAATTCTCACAACAGGGCGACAACGTAATCGCGTTCCTCCTTCGAATTGACCCTACTTTTCATCTTCACCTCGTAGGTCCAACCGAGGACAGATCCTGTTACCTTGTCCTTCACTACATTGGGTAGATGTGTTTGATCGACGATAGCAAGGACATCGTAGGTTCCCTCGACGGCGAATGCAGCGAAACCAGCATTACGGATGACAAAAATTTGGTTCTGAGGATCTGATATGACCGCGGCTTGGTTCTGAGATACTTGGACGGCTGTGATACCCAAAAACTCGATGACAGTGTCCGACACTGTTGTGCAACACGTCTATAATTGTCCATAGTGAAGTGAAGAGCTGGGACATACCTCCTTTCGTTCCGCACCACGTCCGGGCCCACCAGTTCCGAAGTGGCCATCCAGGGTATCTGCCGGGTCGCGTTAAGAGTTTGGGAGATCCACCATGATTGATCAACCCAAGATTCCCTGGCGTAAGTTCAGATCCTGTCCAAGCCACCGGTTTCTAGACCACAGTGAGAAATCTCCGCGTGAGGATAGAGGCGGCTCTCACCTTCTTAGACAGCAAAGGGTTTCTACCGGACTGGAACTGAGGTGTCAACAAAGAGATTGGCGAGAACAGAAGGCATTCTCACTTGTTTCAATTCGTTATCGAGCTTCTGAAGGGCGGCAGTTACACCGTCTTTCCCTATCGGAACGAAGAAAGGCCTGTCTTCCAGAGAGTAATCCGAGGTGATGAACTCGCTTGTCTCCGGAACCCTGCGTTTGTCGGAGGGCTTGTGTATCTTCGAGGTGGATGGTACTGGGCTAAGACGGTGATTGTTGAAATCACGGTCACCAATGACGGTGCTGCCTTCTGCGACGCTGGACATTTCGAAAGAGAATAATAGGATGCCTTGTTGCCCGCTGGGTTCCGCTGGGTTCTTTATATAGCGCGTGAACGCCTCCTGACACTGCCATACTAGTAGGCCGAGAGTTCAAGACATAGTTCGTGAAAGCTGTTGAATCGGAGGTTTGAACTTGACAATTTACCGAGGATTGGAGACCAATAGTGAAAGCTGTGAACAGTGAGAGTATGGGTGATAGAAGAGCCAGTGCTGGAGGTACCGGTTGACCGTTGGGCATGGCTTGCTAGATGACAACTGACAGACAGGCACAGGCGTCGTCGGCGGGCGCTCGCCGCTCATGCACATGCCGGGCATCATGCCGAGCGAGCGCTCAATTCGAGGACATCATGTGATTGTGCCACGTCCTGAACGCGCACGGGCCAGGACTCTTCATCTCAACCACCATGGTTCTCCCATGGGTGCTACTATTCTCTCTGGTCTCCGCGATATCGGCATCGTCAGCAGTGAATGATACACTGCTATGGGGTCCCTATCGCCCCAACCTCTATTTCGGTTTGCGACCTCGAATCCCTCAATCCTTGATGACCGGCCTCATCTGGTTTGGGGCTCATGACTACGCATCAGTTGCTCGTAAGCTACTGCTTCCATTTCCAATGTCTGTTTGGAGTTTGACCGTCACATTTCTTCTGCTGCAGGCCCGCGACACAGCTGTGAACAAGGAGATGAACTGAAGAAGTACACTTGGACCAAATTCACGCGTGAAGGAGGAACTCAAATCATCGAAGACGCGTTAAATAACGTCCAAATCACGACGGAGTTCTTGAGGGTTCCTGGCGGTGACCATGGTGGAAGCTGGGCTGCCAGAATCAAGGGAAAGCCCTTGGACGCAAGTGAGAGATCATTACATGTTGGAAATTCGGGAAACTGTTTTACTGACGTGGTGGGAAGGTCGTCCTTCCCGGGTATCAACTATATTCTACTTCGGCTTGGAAGGTATAGGAGGGCTGGAGATGGAAACCGACGAGGATGAAGACGTATGTCTGGATGAAAACAATATTTGGACTTCAATGAAAATCACGTTGTCTAGGGCCTCGAAGGACCTGTATCGTATAGTGGTTCCACCCCCGACCTGGATGATTTCGTGATCAGAGTTGTCGATGGTGTGTATTCAAATCCTGCTCAACATCCAGAATCTCAACACCTTTTAGGTCCAAACAATGTCGCTGTTACCAAGGGCCCTGGCGCTGAACAGTTCGAAGATCGAATTGGCAAAACACATTTCCTCGGAGTGACTGTTCCTTCAGGGAACATATGGAAAGCAAAAGGTGTGGTTCTTTATTCTAATGACGGCATAACTACTCACGCTCCACCCCAGAGATTATATTCCAGGCATTGTTTCAGCGCGCACAAGGTATTCTGGAGCCTTACCGAGAACCTGGCGCCGGAGTTCCTCCCGATCCATCGTTCACTCTACAGCTACCTGATGAAGCATATACCGGAAGCAACCTCCATGCTGTTCAAAAGCTGTTTGACGGCGAATTCCAGTTCGACGTATTCTTTGAGAGTGCCAGCGCGAAGCAAAAACTCAGTTGTGCGTATGTTTGTTTGACATTGCGTTCGGTTCTGATATTGTCGTAGCCGCGACTTTGGATAACGGCATCGCTGCGCTAGAAAACTCCTTTGATGAGCGTTTCAAGGCCGCTTTCCCGGGACACGATGAATACTCCACGCTGGACAAGGCTGCTTTCGAAGACTTTTCGAAGGCTATCACTTCAAACCTCATGGGTGGTGTTGGTTATTTCTACGGTAACTCAATCGTGAACAAAAAGTTCTCGTTCGAATGGGATGAGGAAGAAGATTCCAACGTCTCAGACGAAGGCGAAGAAGGCGGTGCCAGGCTCACTGAGGAGAAGGCACTACTGACTGCGACGCCCAGCCGAAGCTTCTTCCCGCGAGGGTTCTATTGGTTTGTCGTGCAGTTGCCTATGTTTGATTCAACAGCACTGACTGCGACCGTTCCAGGGATGAGGGCTTCCATTTGCTGCATTTGGGCCAATGGGACAATGATTTCAGGTTTGTTGAGTTTTGCGTCAAGTTGCCTACGCTAATATCATGGCAGTGTGGAAATTTTGAGGGACTGGATCAATCTCATTGACGACGACGGCTGGGTCGCTCGTGAGCAGATTTTGGGCGAAGAGGCGCGTTCTAAAGTGAGCGTTCTACGGTCTCCAATCTTGCATCTCTTACGTGAATCCCAGGTGCCGGCTGAATTCCAAACTCAAGTTCCCAACTATGCAAACCCACCGACCTTGGCGTTCGCTGTGACAGCTTTGATCTCTCGCGTCAAGGCAGCCTCCAACGGTCCATCCGCACAAGACCTTGGTATGGACTTTGGTGCCCAGACACCGATGACGGTACCAACGTTCGACGAATCGAGCCAGTACCTGGAGCCACAGGCCGCCATCGCTTTCTTGAAGTCGATCTATCAACCCCTTAAGAGGCACTACGACTGGTTCCGACGCACTCAACGCGGACAGATCAAACAATACGGCAGGAAGGCAAGGTCGAGGTCTGAAGCCTACCGATGGAGAGGCAGGTCGGAGACTCACGTTCTAACGAGTGGCATGGACGACTATCCTCGAGGACCTCCACACGCCGGTGAATTGCACTTGGATCTCATATCTTGGATGGCGTCGTTCTCGCGCACGATGAAGGAAATCTCCTCGTTCATCGGGGAAGAGGATGATGCGATTTCCTATGGAGAAATCGAAAAGGCTATCTTGGATAACATTGAAGGTGATGCACCCATCCTGCTCGTGTCCAAATTTACTAACGTGTCGAAGATCTTCATTGGAGTGAAAAGGAACAAATGTACTGCGATCTTAACGTTGATGACGATGGTGAGTGCTCGACGTCTACTCCGGCCAACAAAACTCAGAGAATTACTTTGTTCAGATGAATCCTACCACATCTGTCACAAGGGCTACCTGTCTCTCTTCCCATTCTTACTGTCCCTGGTCCCTCCCGATTCGCCTCACCTCGGCGCAATCCTGGACCTTGTCCGCGATCCCGAAGAACTATGGTCTCCATACGGCATCCGCAGCTTGTCCAAGTCACATCCTGAATTTGGTCAAGGGGAGAACTACTGGAAAGGACCAATTTGGATGCCTATGAACTACCTCGCTCTATCTGCTCTGCATAAAACCTACACGAAGCAAGAGGGACCGTATCAACAACGGGCAAAGGAAATTTATTCCGAGCTTAGGAAGAACATGATCGATAATGTGTTCAAGGTGGGTTCGCCCCTGCTGAGCCCAGGGATGCTGCTGACTTCGCGATTCCCGCAGGAGTATCAGCGTACTGGGTACGTTTGGGAACAATATGATGCTAACAATGGGGAGGGACGACGGAGGTTAGTGCAACTTAGTTAGTGTTGTGGCATTGGCTAACGGTCTTCGGAAACAGTCACCCTTTCACCGGCTGGACGTCGCTGATCACCTTGAGTGAGTTGTCGTTCTCGTTCTTCGAATTCCGGATAGCTAACCCTTCCTTTTAGTCGTCTCTGAAAAGTACTAACTGGTATTGGGATACGTATTACGCTGAGATGTTATGCTTGGAATGAAATAGAACACCTACATATCATACCTCGCGTCCTGAACCTGTCTTGGAAACGGAATGGATATACCGTCAATGTTCCTACGGCACGTTCGACTGTCACGCAAGGCGGCCTTGAGAGACTCGGTTCAGTCCATCATTTCCTTTGTGCGACGCGATGCATGTCCACGACTGACACTGATGAACAGTTTGACCCGCCAAGTACAACGAGTGCAATTTGTCGACGGTTGATGGTTCCACGATGACATTGCATTCCAGGGAGGCCGCTGTCCGTGTGACTGGAAATACTCCATAAATATGTGGTGCGTAACCATACGATGGAAGAAAACAGCCTTGACGACGTAGATGAGAAGATATGTATGTACTTGAATAAGAACGACAAAGGGATTCCATGATATACAATTGATGAATAGACATAGAGGACATTATGATGGAGTCGTGAATGAGAAGGAATTAGACACAGATGACCAACTAACCAACTAGTGTGTCGTGAAACGGAAAGGCGGCGAAAAGGTAGAATACCTAGGAGAGGGGCGGAAAGAAAGGAAAAGGAGCCAAAGAGGGGGGAGGGGAGCCTTGGCGTACTAGAACTTATCTGCGTCGAAGCTCAGGTCAGAAAAATGTAGAGAGTCCAGCCTCATCTCGCTAAACGACGTTTCGTTTATGTTGTCCAGCTCACTGGGCTTGTTGCTTATTTGCACAACAAGAGGGCTTTGCGTCAGTTGCCCAGAACTAGACGATTTCTTTTTCGTGAGTGAGGGGAGCCTCCTGAGCAGAGAGCTGCCGCCTGTTCGAGCCTGATCAAGAGGCGGGAAGGTACCCTCGGTGGGGGTGGTGGGCCCCGTAGAGGACGCTGAAGATGCCGCGGACTCGCATGAGTCTGAGGAAGGCCCGAGTGAGTCTCGCGACATGACAGGGAGGGTTGGTGTTGACGGAGATGATGATATGACAGGATTGGAAGATTCCGGTTGGGAAGAAAAGGAGGAAAAGAGATTCAGGACGGAGAAACGCCGACGGCCCACCCTTGATGAGGGGGTTGTTGGGGAGTCAAAACGCTGGGATGCACGGGGCGTCAGCTGAGAATCGACGGGTTGACGCTGTGCCGTATCGTCCTCCTCATCCTCATCATCAGAGTCACTGGCGTAGGGAACGAAGGTGTGCATGTCTCCGGACGCTGGGGTATGTATCTCTTCAGGTACGACAGAGTCACCAGACGAGATTGTGTTCGGAGTAACTGGTGAGGTAGGAGAGGGCGGTGATACTTCGTCCAGAGATTCGTTCGAGGTGCTGGTTTGCAGGGAAGGTGATGAGGGGCGAGTGAACAAGCTGGATAGGACAAGGGAGGGTCTTCGGGGCAAGGGCGACGGTGAAGGGGCTCTCGAAGTTGACTCTGAAGGCAGCTCTTCCTCTGCCTTCCTACTACGCGACGCCGAGCGACCTATCCTCAAGCTGCTAAATGCTTTTGAAGCTCTCGCCCTCAAGCTCTTTGACTGCTTGGACGTCGAATCGGACGCTGAGCGTGGGGCTTCATGTCGTCGCCTGACTTTGACAACCTCCGCTATTTCTGAATCGTTTCCCGGTGAACTTCCACGGATACTTATGTCGTCCGAATATATTTGCTCCTGATCTTCGTGAAAGTAAACAGCGGGGTTGCGCCTCCTGGGCATGATTAGAGAATCTACGTCTCTGCGATAGAAAGCCGGTGTGTTGGGGTGAATAGATTGAGAGACGAAATCGAGTGCTGAACCTGGAGCGTCGAGGTCGGCTTGAGTTGGAGAGTTGGATGGAATAGACTGGGCGGCGTCGAAGCAGCAGAATGGTGGACAGTCATCCTCTTCTGGTGGGTAGACAAAAACGTTGGGCATAGGAAGGAGCGACATGTTAAAAAAAGAGTGGCAAGAACGAGCGGAAAGGGTCGAGCTCGTCGACGTCGACGGGGAAAAGGATGATTAAACAAGCGCCCGTTGCCTGAACATTCGCGTGACCAGGCTCGGTAATTTCCCACCACCCGTTGCAGAGGCTTTGAAGTTGACGCCCATGTCCTTTCGTGCTGCAATGGCCTCAACTCTCTCCGTCACGTTCTTGGGCACTTCTAGTGGTGGAGGTCCCTCTGTGTCACGAAATTGCTCTTCTTTGCTTGCTGACGTTCTTGGAAATGGGAATCTCTGGAGTATGCATCTCACACTTTCATCAAACTTCGTTGTTCAGATGTAATGCCTCTTCGTTCTTGTTCTAGTGGTCGACTGCGCAGAAGGCACAACACGACAATTCGCTAATCAACCCTGGAAGTTTGGTCAGAGAAATCCTCGCCCTACTCAAGTTAGGAAAATGTTCATAACGCATATGCATGGTAAACGCTTCTCCAGAGTACATGGCTCAGTCTTTCGACCAAATTATTCTTCCCCAGCCGATCATGTAATGGGAATAATTCCATTTCTACGCAATGCCCTTTTCCCTCCATCCACCGATCCACAAATGAGCCCATCTTCTGTTGAGAAAGCGGTAAGTGCCCGTGCACCCTATTTCTACCCGTGCAGAACGCCAACTGTTCCTTTTAGCCTTCGATAGAGATATATGGCCCCGCAGGGATAAGAAACTTTGTGCGCAGCACACTTAAGATGACTCTGACTCGCACTGCCGACAACTACGTTGTGCACGAACTCTTGACTCGTGAAGATCAGCCCACTCTCTGCGATCCCCCTGAGGTCTTACATTGCAATGAAATTCCGGGGAGAGATATCTATTGCTCTGATCAAGACGGGTGCTGGAGAGATATCACTCTCGAAAAGGGAAGTCACTGTGATGTTGCCGTCGATGCAGGCCCCATTCTCCACCGAGGCATGTCTCAAGAATGAATTCTATGCAATGTTTCCCCCATTAACCTTCTGGTTCAGATCCCTGTTTAGGCTACGTGTTCCGTGAATGCGCACCATTCTCGCGTAAACTAGTTCTCCTAGGTGATACCTACGATGCGTCGCCCATCTTACCGTTGTGTCTTGACCCATCTCCATCGTTGTTGGTGCACGAGTCAACAGAAGCATACATTCCGGAAACTGTCGACCCCAAATCTAAACGCACTCATGAGACGGTAAACTCCAAAGCATCTGCACGAGGTCATTCGACACCCGAACAGGCTGGCGAATTCGCGAAGAAAATTGGTGCTCAACAGCTCGTTTTGAACCATATTGGCTCGAGGTAAGCTGACAGGATCCATGTTTTCATCACCCCATGAAGATCGTATCTATCGACCCTAATTCTACTCCCCGCTCTCTTCGTTGGTTTTCTATCACACTTCTAATTTTCATCTATCAATGGAACAACAAATAACCTCTCGATCCCTAGGTTCCCTTATCCAAGCCCAACGGATACCAAGGGTATCAGAGCCGCAGTTCTTCAAGAAATGGAACGTCAGGCCAGCGTGTCGTGGGGCATGGGCCATGCGCGTGCTGCCTTCGACTTCATGCGCGTCGATATCCCCCCTCCCGCGGACCACAACGGGCAAGTGAACAGCAGTACGCCGCAGGAATTTGAGGAATTTCCGACGGCACAAAATGTATACCACAGTGGCGGACGCGGCACTGGACACGGGCATTCACATAATGCACGGGGGAAACGACCCCACTCAGCAGTCACTTCTCAACATGCCGCTAATAGCGAAGCCTCGGGCTCACAATCTCGGTGGAATCGAAATCAGTTCAGGGAGAACAGAAGTTTGGCTGCGGGTACGCACGTCCAACGCGACGATTTCTCGGGCGATCGTCCAGGGCCACGATACAGAGGGCGTGGTCGTGGTCGTGGTCGTGGTCGAGGCCAACCGGCGAACGAACCTCACTCAGGCGGTCATGGAGATGGGGAGCCTTGGAAGAAAAGAAAATAGTCTATATCCGCTGGAAAAGAAGTTGTTGGGAAGTGGTGGTGACATGTCCGCGAAACTCTGATAACTGACTCCGGAGGTTACGGAATGAAAAGCTCTTTCAGGTCAACTGGTGCTTCTCTATTCTTCGGAGTTCTTTGGAACGAACTAGTGTTTTGACGCGTAGATGTTCGGCTTTCTTTTGGGTTGAGGATCCACGGCCATCGTCCAGGGGATCTCCGAGTGAGTCTGGACTTTTACCTCGCCATTTCTTGGCTTTCTCTTTGCGCAGCGCAATCTGTATGGCATTTCTGTAAGAATTGTTATCTTGAAACTTTTACCGTGCCGCCCCACTAACCACAAGTATTCCTTCTTAGGGTCTTGTATTTAGAATATACGAAAACTACCTCTTTCAGTCAAAGATGATGATCATGGGACGAGAAAGGTTCTACGGCAAGCTAGGGCCCAAAGACTTCATTGGTGGGAGTTGCCACAACAACTTGGGAAATGAAGGAAGAAGCTAGTACGTGTAACACATCCACAGCGTTCTCCTTTCGAACGTGCACTCAACAAGCCAAAGGCAGGCATCCAATCAAAACCCACTTGTTGACCTCCGATCTTTCTTGTTTAGGAAGGTTCGGAGGTCGAGTGACCCATCCTTGCGATCTTGATGCTCCTGGTTGACATATGCGTCATTGGCTTGCAGAACGGTATCTGATACCGATTGCTTTGCTTCCATCTTTCCTTGGTAAAGTACGCATTGAACTGCACGAGCAGCTCCGGACGTTGCCGACGGTTCTTGATCAGTACCGTGTCGCGTGCACTCCAGACCGGGCGTTCTTGAAACGTCGACGATTTCCATCAGATCCGTAGGTCTTTCTGTCAAGGTTGACTCGTTCAGACTATCATTTTTCCAGTATCAATGTGACCACATATACCCGTGTTTTTATTGAGACCGTGGTAAGTCTCCTCTCCAGTGACCCTGCATCGATATCTACGTGACGTTAACAAGACTTAGAGATTCAGGGAGTGGATAATACGCGAGCTGTTGTCTCTCTGAGGTTAGAGCCAATCCAGACGGAACTTGGATTTGAGATTGTTAAATTATGTCACCCATTTTACGGATCCTGGCCTCGTACTGGAGCAGGACGCGACCAAGACGCGACAGTCCGAGACTCGCAGTCGAGGCTTGGAAAGGCTGACGAAACCTCTACGACGGCGACTATGACGGTGGGATAGAGCGACCTTTCTCAAAGTGCCATCGGTCCCCGGTTGAGAGGAGTGATCATGAGTGCCATGGAGAAGCTTCTGGTGCCCTTAGTTGATCTGATGCGACTCCAAGATTGGACAGTGAGAGAAAAACTTGAACGAAAGAGAGTGCGGTCTCAACGTGCTGAGGGTTCAGTAGTGAAAATTTTTAGAGTTTTTGCAGCATTTTTTTTTCTGAATTGCTGTTGTGCGAATGAATCAAGAATGAATTGAATACCCAGATCCCGACGCTGTGGCTGATGCTGGCAGTGGCAGAGTCAGTTTCGGTGAGCAACTTGGTTTGTACGTATTTGTGGCCTTGTGACCTCGCAGCTCAAGCTCCTCCTCTTCCTCAGTCCCTTCCTCCCCCAACCCCCCTCTTCCCCGTTCCCCTACTGTGCCCTTTTACGACCTCATTTCCCTCACACTTACGCCCGTCAGCTCGGCCTCAATTTTCCTGAGTCTAGTCCCAGTTTCTCTCGTCTGTCGCCCCCTGATTTCCAACCGTTGTTAACTACAACAAGCTTCATCTCAGCCTTTCCAAGCTCTCGTTTCTCCTGTATTACGCTTTCCTCAATGTCAAACCACGGACCGATAAATGGTGTGAAGATTTCTCGTGCGTACACCCATCTCATCCTTTTGTAGCGTGGAGCTGACTGAGTTAACATTCTGCCGTGCTCCACGACCTCACTCACCTTTTTCTGTTCTTACCGATTCGCTCTCGCTCTTTATCCATCGAAATCGATCCATATCGCCTCCATCGGCCCATGTTTCATACAGCCATAGACGACCCCCACAAGATCGTCAAAGTTGTCGCCACCGACGGCAAGTCGGGTGACACACGGGAGATTTCGTACAACAACTGCAAAATCATTGGAAACGGTTCATTCGGTGTCGTTTTTCAAGCAAAACTCGTGGATTCTCCAAAGGAAAATGAAGATATTGCGATCAAGAAGGTTTTGCAGGACAAACGGTTCAAAGTTCGTCGCCCTGTTTCCGTTGCTCGGTTGTTCGTTGACTGACCATGTCCTTTTTCATATCTCCTTTTTTTGGCAACCAGAACCGTGAACTGCAGATTATGAGGCTGGTCTCTCATCCAAACGTTGTCGACCTTCGTGCGTTTTTCTACTCGAATGGGGACAAGGCACGGCTCTTTTCCATACCCTACCCTGACCGACGGCCTTTTCGGAACTAACCTTGATGTCTGTCAACAGAAGGACGAGGTGTATCTCAACTTGATGCTCGAATACGTGCCGGAAACCGTCTATCGCGCCAGTCGCCATTATGCCAAACTCAAGCAACCCATGCCGATGCTGCAGATCAAGCTATACATGTACCAGCTCTTACGGTCTCTCGCATACATTCACTCTGTCGGCATTTGCCATCGGGACATCAAACCTCAGAATTTGCTATTGAATCCTGCGACAGGGGTCCTGAAGTTGTGTGACTTCGGCTCGGCCAAGATCCTGGTCGCTGGGGAACCGAATGTTAGCTACATCTGCTCGAGATACTATCGAGCTCCCGAGCTCATCTTCGGTGCCACTAACTACACCACCAACATCGGTATGACAATTTCCGACATCATGCCGTAGTTTGGCCAAGGTGACTAATTAACTTGAACGCACAGATATCTGGTCGACGGGATGTGTGATGGCAGAGTTGATGCTGGGACAACCACTATTTCCAGGAGAGAGCGGCATTGATCAGCTGGTGGAGATCATCAAGGTGCTGGGAACCCCTTCTAGGGAACAGATCAAGACGATGAACCCTAACTATATGGAGCACAAATTCCCTCAAATTAAACCTCACCCCTTCTCGAAAGTAAGTCGCGCAAAAACCTGTCTTATTGACGCAGTTTGGCTCAATGAACTCGGTGCTTCTTCCGTCATCCCTCAGGTTTTCCGCCCCCGGACCGCCCCCGAAGCCATAGACTTGGTTGCCAAGCTGCTTGAGTACACGCCCGGAGCACGGTTGTCCGCCGTCGAGGCTATGGTCCACCCACTATTCGATGAACTGCGGGCTGAAGGAGCACGGATGCCCAATGGAAAGGAGTTCCCTCCACTATTCAACTTTACTCGCGAAGGTATGTGCCTTTTTTGTTGTCACTCCATTTTCGTCTCGGATCTTGACCATTTCGTGCTTCTAGAATTGTCTGTGAGGCCAGACCTGATGCGACGACTTGTTCCACCGCACTGTGAAGCTGAACTGAGCTCACGAAATATCACGTTGGATAACTTTGTACCCATACCACTGGAGCAGATGAAGATAACGCTTGATTGAGCGCAGACCCTCGCTGGCGTGTATTATCGAGATACGTACTATATATATATGATTGTGGTCGTTGTGTGCAATTTTGATTCTCTAGCTGTTCTGATACTTCTCTTCTGCGTATTACTTATATAACTTGACAAATGAATGCGAAGTGTGTAAAGTTGATAAACAAGTGTCAAGTAGATGAAGACATATTGCGCGAACAAGGTGAAGAAACGTTGAAGAAGAAAAAAAACGTGAGTTTGGCGGGATTGCGACATGTGGCGCGAGTAAGTTGCAAGTTGGCTGGGCGCTTCATGTAATAGCAAGGCTGAAGCGGTACGCGAGTCAATAAGCAGGACCCTCATATAAGCTTTCGTCCCTTCCACCCTTCATTTTTACTTTATCATGACCTCTGTTGGCAATACCCCCCCTGGAGGGTCCTACGTTTGCGATACTTTGCCAGCACCTCGACTCGCACCAGAAAGTTCAAAACCTCTCCCCGTTCACCATACGGCCGAGGACAACGAAATGGAATCCAGTACTGTCGTGGAAAAAGGAACAAAAGTGGAGCAGCAGTCGACGGAGGCGACTTCAGTGGCCTTTGCGCCTGCGGGAAGAAAGCTTTGTGTGCGGCATCAGCGAATGGCAGATGAGGGAACGAATTTGAAGCTACAACAGGTGCGCAGTGTCAATATAGTTCTGCGACTGACATCCTAACTAAATGAACTCGAAAAATAGTCTCTAGACAGGCTACCCGTTGGCGAACGTGAATCTGTCAGCACGATATGGTCGATATTCTCCTCGTCGTCGCACCCTCGGCGAGCGCTCATCTTGCAAGGTCTCCTCACGATGTGCTGTTTCTCGCAACTATCACTTCTCACAGACCAGCTCGCACATCTCATCCGTATCGATCCATTCTCAGTCTTCCCAAGGGAGGTTTCACTTAAAGTCCTCGGTCATCTTGATGCGACATCACTATGCCGGGCATCTCAGGTTTCGAGGAAGTGGAAGAGCCTTGCCGACGATGACATATTATGGCGAGGTATTTGCGAGCAGCATATCGGAACCAAGTGTCACAAGTGTGGTTGGGGATTACCCGTCCTCGAGAAGAAGCGGAGATACGTTCAATCACTCTCTCCATGTCCGTCACCAGACCTCACATCGATGAAGCGGTCTCTGGAGGACGTTTCAGGGACGTTTACACCCCCTCTCAAACGCCAACGCTCGGATAAGATGCCAGAGTTTCGACTCGATGTCGAGTCTGGTAAATCCCCGCGTGCAGCAGACTGCGAGGCATCATCTTCGTGCTCAATCCTTACTACTAAGGTTCCCCCGAAGGGCGATGGCACACGACCATGGAAGGATGTTTACAGCGAGCGTATGACCATCGAACGGAATTGGAGACGTGGGCGTTGCAAGGTGCGGACCCTCAAAGGACACACCGATGGCGTTATGTGTCTTCAATACAGCGAAACATTATCTCATCCCGCATTCCCTATCCTCATCACCGGCTCTTACGACTGCACCGCTCGCGTTTGGAACCTCGAGACTGGTGCGGTCTTGCACACACTTTCCGGTCACGCCGAGCCGATCAGGGCGCTACAATTCGACGAATGCAAGCTGATTACGGGGAGTATGGATCATACGCTGAAGGTCTGGGATTGGAGAAGGGGAACCTGTATCCGAACGTTGACTGGACACACCAACGGTGTGGTCTGTCTCAACTTTGACTCGAATGTGTTGGCCAGCGGGAGCGTCGATGCGACGATCAGAGTCTGGAACCTACGGACGGGAGGCGCATTCACTCTTCGCGGACACAGGGACTGGGTTAACTCTGTGCAACTGTGGGACTCTAACGCGGGCACGTCGTCTGTTCATTCACCTTCGCCCTCCTTCGATGTACCAGGATGTGGGGCGCCCCAGATTGACCCAGGGAAGATGCTGCTCTCTGCATCCGACGATGGGTCGATCAAGTTGTGGGATCTCAATCTGCGAACTTGCGTGCGACACTTTGTGGGGCATGTTGCACAAGTACAGAGCATGAAATTGTTGCTGGCAGACGACCACGAGAACCCTCCCGACGATTCTCAGGAGTCTGATTCTGGCTCTGAGATTGTTGATCTCGATGTGGAGATGACCGTTCCTACACCCCCATCAAGCTCAGCAGAATCATCTTCGAGCGGGAAGCAGCATGACACCATCCCCACGCTTTCGAGGACGACGAAATCCAAAGCACCAGTCCTCATCTCGGGCAGTCTAGACAACACCATCAAGGTGTGGGACATTGACACAGGGAAAACTGTTCGGACGTTCTTTGGTCACATCGAAGGCGTGTGGGGAGTCGCTGCAGATAAAATGCGTTTGGTCAGTGCCAGCCATGACCGAACCATCAAGGTATGCCATCTTTTGAAGATGTCTTGGCGATCTTTCTGACATCCCCTTGATTCATGAGGTATGGAATCGCGAAGATGGGAAATGCATCTCGACATTGGTTGGCCACGCCGGTGCTGTCAGCTGCATCGCCCTCGGAGAAGACAAGCTCATATCTGGGAGCGATGATCATACTGTCAAGGTATGGAGCTTTGCGTGATCTCCGAGAGCTATTCCCTAGACTTGTTCCTGTGCTTGCTTTGGGTTACATCACCCCGACTCCTTCCACACCGGTCGTCCCCCCGGCGGTTCGTTATTTATACCTTAACTTACTGGAATCCCTAACACCCACGAGTTCCACCATGTAACATACCCTGTGCATTATTCCTGTTCATAGTACTTTAGTATCAGTAAATCCATGTATGCCTTACATCGATTGCCGGTGCCCTTCGCTAGGGAAAGAACAAAGACAACCCTCGTCTCGTTCTACCTTTCGCTCTCGATGTTAATATTTTATCGTACACGTGCTGAGGTCGGTCTATTATCTTTATACGTATACACTATGTATCCAATACCTACTGTGCAAAGAGCCTTTTCCTAAAGCTCCACGACGAGTGTACCCACCTACCCCCTGCCCCCCGCCCCCTTATCCCCTGATCCCTTCCTCCCCCTCCCCCCGAGTCTAAGACTTCAAAACCTTGTTTTTAACGGTGGTGTCTGTCTCGCAGATATTCCTCTTGACGCCCCCGTACGGTAGTAGACACTCCGCCATCGGAGGTGGTTTCCAAGTTCTCGCCGTTTCCCTGCCTCGCGCCTCTTCCATGCATTCGGGGGGACTAGGGGAGAGTACAGGGAGGTAGAGGGGAGTCGAGAACACTACTCCTATCCGCTGATGCGGTCAACTACCTCACTTGCAGTTCATTACCATGCTGAGATGGCCGAGTGGTCTAAGGCGCGTGACTTAAGTTTATTCAACTTTCATCTCGTGGTGCATTCACCGCGTGGGTTCGAACCCCACTCTCAGCACTTTAGATGAATTTCTGACTTTTTTGAAGCTTCAGATTGTATTGGGAGAGCTTTCGTAGAGCTTGGGAGCGCTTTCGGGGAGGTTTCGCGGCGCGGAGCTTGAAATTCACACTAGCTGCACAGCATGTCACAGGCGGCCACATATTTTTGCGTAACGCGTAAACTTTGATCCCAATGATTCGGCCTCAGTACTAGTCTCAGTACTTGGAGTCTTGGACCTCTTGTTGAACCTCCTCCATCCAGGCTTCGTTTACTCTTGACTAGAACTGGGTCCCGATCCAGATATACCTTTCTAATTCAAAGTAGCCGTGGACGTCAAGCGACATGGCTACTCTGACTATCGCTTGCAACCCGTCACTTCTCCAGCTTGAGGCATCATACATCATGGATCATTGATTGAAGCTTTAGCTTAAGAAAGCTAGGTCTACGACAACCCACTCATTTAGGTGGTGACGGCCGTTTGTGTCCAAGTGGAATATCAATTCGAAGCAGAGCAATCAAGATGGGTAACCGCGGCTCTCACACAAAAACCCACCATCCATCTACCAACTTCCCGGAGCCACGGAATCTCAATTGCGCATCAACAAACTCCATCTCCGCGCATGTAATATCATCAACTATAGCCACTGGTTTCTGCAAAGTTACCTCACGCCGGGATGCGCGAGATCTGTTGCAAAAACCACGTACAAATATAGTCGCGGCAGCTACTTATATCAACACGCCTGAAACTGATGGACTCCCCTTTTGCCCATGGATGCAGCTCTCCCAGACGAGGCGACCTTATTCTCTGTCCTGAATGGAGTGGAAACGTCGAAAAGATTGGCTCTTGCAGGTTTTATGCTGAATATCTGGGATATTGCGATAACACTTGACGAAGAGGTACGCCGCCAGGATCTAACACTCTATCGGTATGTGATTGATTATTTTCAAGGTCGCTTTCTTCTGGTCGGGCGATTGGACGGTGTCTAGGGTGCTGTTTCTATTCGTGAGCGAGGTTGTTTGGCTAAAGATGTTTTGGGATGGCTCAATGAAGATCACAGAACCGCTACTTACCCCCGGCTGTAGTGTCGTGAGTACAGAGCCAGATTGTGTGATTGATGTGAGCTGACATCCAAGGAAGAGTAACGTTGTACGGTAGGCATAGAGCACCCATCCAGCGATTACTGAATCATAACCCTTCCTGTGCGCTAGGCCACTTGGGAAGAAATCTCTCTGCTCAGGTGAGAGATGCTTGCTGTGTCACTCTTTCTCTTTGCTTACCGACCGCTCAACGAAACCTCAAAGTTGTAAGTCTTGGCGTCCGGCGTATGGATCAATAACGCTGACCTCCGTCAAGTTGCAGCACCACGATCAAAACTGTGTTAATGCTTTCCGTAGTCTGCCTCGTTATAGTTCAAGGTATGAATGATCGAATTGACGCACAGATTCTCCAAATTTGATTGCGCCTTATCAGCGGTCCTGGTCACCAGAATATGGCACCTATTTCCTCACAGCAAAACGATCCGTATTGTGACCGTCGCTAGCTCAATACTTGCCGTCATCATCTCCACCGTATTTATGGTCCAGACTTTTCCACTCATCATCGTCCCCGATCAAAAGATTAGTCCCAACCAATATGGATGCTCGATCCCGCCTCCACACACCTTCTGGCGATTCTTCCTTCCCGCACTCATTCTCCATACTCTCCTATTCGTCTTTACCTGCCTTCGAGCATTTCGCACGCCGAAAGTATTCAGAGATGCGCCTTTGATGCGGCGTCTCCTTCGAGAGTAAGTTGCACGATCTACTTCTATGCTAGTGGGCTTGTGAATCATCCCTTCATCCAAGTGGTGGAATATTCTATCTCGTTATCGTAGGTAGGTCGGATCGAACTAGGATGAGCATGGCGGTCCCTGACTACAATATTGACCCATCAGTCATCGTTGGATTGTCTGCCATTGGTGCGTTCTTCGTCGATTTCCCCGCGGTACGTACGAATTATTGGGAGTAGGTCTTAGCTTACTCATTCAACGGAGACATTCAGATTAGTCTACCGGCAACCTATTCGAAGTGAGCCTAATCTCCAGGCCACGAGCTTTACCGTCTCATTGAATCATCGGTAGTTTAATAACGACCGTTTCTTCCGTGGCCATATCTCGGCTTATGCTCAACATACGCTCTCTCGCCGAAAGGCTCGGATACGATGAAAGATGGATTTTCAGCAACGTCGAAATCGGTCGGCTGAACTGGAAGAAGGGTGCACGCGAAGGGGAGATCACCGTGGACGTCGAGGACCACGAGACGGAACAAGAAGACGATGTAACATTGGGTGGTACTCCCCGGGTTCGGAATAGTGATTTGGTGGAATTGGGCATTATGGACGGGTGCTCCTCGTACCGAGGGTCGAAGAGAAGCGTACAAGTGACCAGAGTTGGAGAGCTTCCTTCCGTTGGGGGAGGGATGCCACCGGTAGCGGATTGGTAGCGATGTGAGTGGTTCCCTTGGAGTCTTTGACACGCTTGGAGGCTGAAAGTAGCCTCAGTGTCGGTCGCTAGGCTATGACTTATGATGGTCTGTAGATGTATTCATACACGACGTTTTAATGATCTCTCTTGCAAGTTGCGAACCTTTGATAGGTCATGAACGGGTTTCCCATGTCCAAGCATGTCCATCAACCTCCATCAACATATCTCCAGCACCTTGTCAACGCATCACGGTTGACGACGTGCATATGGCTGTTGAAAGCCGGACGTTGTAGGGTACGTACTTGCTTACTGGGAGACCAAAATGCACCGTACAAACTTGGCTGGCCCTGCGAGACATGCGGGTCTCAGGGTTTACGCCGAATCCTTTTGAAATCTCTTGAAAACAAGTAGTCTTGGCTGCGTGCAATGTCGTAACGCTCACCATGTCCAGAGGCCCATTTCACAGATGCGGAGCTCATTTTACTCCTTGAAATTGTACTGTAAGTAGAGTCTGGGTTCAAACTTCTCCGTTGTTTCGAGTGGAGTTCCCTACAGGCTGTGCAGCCTCCTCCTGTCAGGAACTCAATTTCCGGCCACCGTTGCTACGCAGGTAAGTATAACCGTACGTTTCGGGTTTGAAGAGAATCGCTTCCCAACCCTGTCGTTTTCTATACTTTTATCAGCAGGAAAATAAGCGAAGGGTTTGCGATACCTGTTCGGAAGTTGGCAAGGATCAACATTGATCGCAGAGATGCTGGCTTCCCCGGATCGACACAATACATAATTGTGATGAGCGCTGGCGGGGTTCCTTCACGTCTTCCCTCCTTCTTTTTCTGGGATTGACGCTGTTGGGCCGGCCCCTTCCCCACTGTCTTTCATTCTTTCTTCTTCCTTGTTTCTTCTCTCATTTCTTGTTTTCTCGTTACTTTTGCGCGGAGTAGCACTCTGGTTTCTCGTTCGTACAAGAGTTGACAAGACAGCCTGTTACGCATTGGAATGGACCAAGTGACATACCAGAAGGTTATCGCGGGGATTGAGGGAGTGGAGGCCGCGAGAATAATTTCGATCGCGTTCTTTTGTCTTTATGGTGCGTTGTGATTGCTTCTTTTCGTGTACTTTTCATGAACTGACTTGGGACTTGAAGTGTACGAGGTGAATCCACTTTTTGTCCGCTGACAAGTGTTGGGACCTGAGGCTCATTCGCGCAACAGTGGTTGATCACTCTGGACCAAGAGGTTCGCGTTATTCGCTCACAGGGCAACCGACGGAAGGCTGAATGGTTTATAGGTCGAATATTTCTGGTCCGAGGGACGTTGGACCACTTCCCGAGTTCTGTTCTTCCTTGTAGGTCTGCGTTCATCGCTCCCGATTCACGCCCAGCTAAGGACGATTGTAGAATCGATATGCTCCTTTTATGATCATGATGTGAGTATCAGCTCGCTGTCCTTGTCCTGTGTATTGACCGGCGTGAAATAGCTTCGCATTCTTCGGTTAGTATATGCGGCTGTCAAAACGCGTCTTCGTAACTCATGTCGGTCTTGATACACAGCACTCGAATTGCAAGAGCCATCCGACCAAGTACGTGATTTTCTGTTGCTGCTGATCCTAGGCTGATGCCTTTCTCAGTTGTATGTGTTGCATTCTCATACGGACATCCTAACAAGTAGTCTGACATGACGCAGTTGCCGCCTTGCCATACAGATCTCGGTCCTCCTCAATATTCTTGCGATCGGGGTCATCCAGGCAATGCTCGTTTACCGAGTTTGGCACCTTTTCGGGAGTAAAAGTCGCATTCAGTGGGGGATAGTTGGCGCGTTCGCGTGCTCGATCTTTTTCTCCATCTTGTTCACGGTCATCGCTTTGGCCGACTTGGTCATTTTAAGCGACGAAGATATGAGGAGGGTCCCTGGTAGTCCGGGGTGTCGAGCGTCGCGTCCGCCGAATTATTGGAGGATATATCTTCCTTCATTGATCTTACATGTGAGATTTC
>JANHQD010001064.1:0-12573 GCA_024721195.1 Marasmius sp. AFHP31
GATAGGAGTCCTCTATCCTACTTGAAACTCTTGGTTGGATCCAGGAGGAAAGGCATAACATACGATCCAACCCACCTGGGGAAGACCCTCAATACGAGATATCTTGTACATGACGATTTTGAGGTGAGCTGAGCTCTTTTGATCCCTTCTAGAGTCCTCGTCTGATGACACCCTTCAAAGACGTCGGTGAAACTGTGAACGGCCAGTCGCTCTTGGGTACTTATACTTTTTCTGTAGAACTTACTAGTCACGAATTTCGGATCCTGTAGCTATCTATACGTTGAACTTTGACATATTCTCTCTGACAACAGCAGACTTGGGCGACGGAATTTCAGTCGCCAGTCGTGATTTCAGTCGCCGGGCGTGAGATAGAACCCTATTGACGTTCTTTCATGTCATGAATCGCGACGCGCCGTGAGGAGACATTCTGAATTTGAACTACAAACCAGGACTGGGAGCCACATAACCTCCCATGCGGGTACCAGAACGGGTTTTTTACTCGAATCATCTCCATTCTATTCTATAAGATATACGAGCCAAAGGGGTACTAGTAGTGTATCGTGCCAGTCCTCGTGAAGGAAAGGGCAGTCGAAAGTTATACCACCGCGTCACGTTCTTTCAACCTCACGGTCGCCAATCCCCCCATCCGCATATTGTCCATTCTTCTTCACGCCGTCAGCCTCCTTCTCTGTGATGGTGGCGTCAAATCCTCCTGTTCACCTTGCACCTCATTCAGGAGGCCGTATCTCTCCTTGTAGTTTGATGGTGGGAACAACTCCCATAGGAACCAAACTAGGTGCTACGGGGACACCACTGGGAAGCTATAATGTGCGCATTTTGTCTGCCATTGACCACCTTCCATCAATCAGGCTCATTCTCGGCGCTCGCCTCATAGACCGTAATCTTTCCAGCACCCCGCTTAGCCGAAGCTTACTGGCAATCTTCTGCGAATGGGTTTGGCACCCTCACACTCGAAAGAGATATGCCAACTCACCGTGCTCCGCGTTCGTCTTCGCTGTCAAACCATGGTGCACTCTGGGTGTGTGGATCCGATGCTGAAGTCGGTACAAGACCGAGCATGTAACTCCTGTTCTTCATGGGTTCTCGAGAAATTTCTTATCGAGCCTTGCGGTCACTGGCATGACGTGAAGGACCAGATTGTGAGTGTGATTCTCTGTAGCCAATACATACGAATGCTGGGAGGTGCGTATACATCAGTATCTACACCTCGAATGTTACTGAATCTGCCGTTATAGTTACAGAAAATCAAGGCCTCTCGTACCGCACGGCCCCGTCTTTGGCTTGTTGGGTCTGGTAATTCGCTCGCCAGAAAACCTGGGTCTCGTTCGGAGGGCACGGTCTAGCCGCACCGGTACGTTGGTTGGATGTTCCTCAACGTGAATGTAGACGCTGACCCAAATGCCTGCAGAACATCCGCGTCCAGTCTCTCTCCACATCGCCGCCTTCAAAATCCAGACACCCGGCGTTATCAGCACCTCGCCATCATGAGTTCGCAATCGGTAAGCTTATACTGTCTCTCTTTTTCAGAGACCTGATGCTGACGTGTGCTAGGTGCCAGCCTGCTGCTGGTAACCTCGTAGTTGTTGGCTAACAGTGCCCAACTGCCGTTATTGTATCGTCACCCTGAAGTCCTTGTAAAGCGAAAAAAAAAATCGTACTCAAGACGGGCGGAATCGTTCACGGATAACCTAGCTCTGCATAGTATTCACACGTGCGATACTGAATACTCGAAAATCATCACGTCCCAGAATACGATGCAGCTTGATGCCATTCACGGCATTTAACGTCGGATTCTCTGGTCTGGGGAGAGGGCATAGGCCGCAGGCTGGCCCGCACGATCTGGCAGCGCCCACATGATCAGCGTACCAAATACCGGAAATCCTGTCCGCATTTTGTATTGTCACGAACCATTCAAAGGTCGCCACAGCGAGGGATGGAAGCAGAGAGGAGAGAATGGCAGAAATGTCGGCCCAAATGGCACCATAACTACTGGGGTATTTCATTCAATTCGTATGGGGGTTTCAGTGTGACAAAAAAATTTGCCGGGGTCATTTCGTATGACATGAGTGTGACCAGTGACGCCGGAGAAAAGTTTCGTATGGAACTCACAAGTCCCCGGCAATTGGGAGTACATGAAGGGGAATTAGTAGCGGCATCGGCCGCCCCCGCAAAAAATGTCGAATTTGGCCACGAAATCACCCAAAAAGGCTGTTTTCCAGCTTCTTTGGGCTCGTGGGAAATTTGTGACATACGGGGACATTTTGTATACAGTAGCGGCAAAAATTGATGTCCCCCCCAAATAAGGAAAGTGGCTCCGAAAGCGGGGGAGGGTGTTGGGCTACCATGTTTTTGACCTATCTCCCACATCCCCTCATTGCATTCTGCGCAAAATTTTTGCTGGGATGACATAAGAATACCTTTCCCAATCGATTGAGCCTTGGTCGAAGTGGCAAAACCTCCCTCGGGGCTAAAACCCGATTTGGGGGGGGACATCAATTTTTGCCGCTACTGTAGACCCCCTGTGACTATGTGACTATACGAAAAATTTTCGTATATGGAGGGGCTTGTGACGCGTGATATACGAATTGATTGAAATACCCCAGTATCATCCCCACGAGCACCGATGGGTCTACTATCCCGGTCACAACGATCAACAGCGGCAGCTCTATAGTTACCACCACCTAGACCACCCGTGGCACACGGCTCGTCAGATAGGGTGCTCAAGCCAGATGGATTTTGCTGTGTCGAGTTTGACATGAAGGAGGTGGCTTATGCTCCCAATCGGATTTGACGCGGGTTAGAACGGAGTTTGAAGGCATTCAACTCCCTACTCAAGTTGTGCCAGGTCGGCCATGTCTATCAATGTCGGGTGAGTGACGTATGTTCATCGATTGGTTGAGCTCACCCACGGTGACTTAGTTGAATCACAGATGTGAGTGCAAGATGTCGGCCTACCCCGTCGACTGCCACTTGGGATGAAATTTGAGAACGAGGATGACTATTTGCATGGGTGAGTTGATGAACCGTGGATCTCCTATTCATGGTTAACGATTACGGTGAAGAGGGAATCCAGATCACCATATGACACAATCAAACGTGTCGAAGCCTCCCCGCCTTGCTTGAGCCTACGACCCAAGTACCAGTACGACACGCATAAAGGATGATCAGTGAGGCCCAGTGAAAATCGACAAGCTTTCAGGGTCATTCACAGCTATTGTCAGTCATTAAATATGTGAAATGATGTGACCTGCACTATTCCCAATTATTCCACTGTATTCTAAGCTGCAATTGTCTCCCCAGCAACGTCGCAGTTTGTATAGGCATTACAAAAAACGCTGAGGTGTAGTATTGCCAACAAGTGGGTTGAACCACGGGTTTTGTTGCCCGGGTTCAACCCAGACCAAACCGTGACGTATCGCCGGTTCTGCCAAACCAAGACCAAAAACCGGTTTCGGCCCGGTTTGAACCACGGTCAACCGGTTCAAACCGTGAAAATGTATAATTTTTTTTTGTTGCTATTTTTTAGTAGTAGACCTACATGAGGGAACTATTGGATCAGTATACATATGTCCACTGTTGAGGTTTGGGGCGGCTGCGGTCCGAACAAGCTACATACATGCAAGTGGAGTTTCGAAACAACACCTTTCAGCACAAGCGCTGGCTCAGAAATTTCCAAGTGTGCACTTGCCAGAGTCAGGCATGGATGCCTGATACACACAGATCGTCTTCTATGACAAGAGGTACTTGAAGTTTTTATGAGGTACAGTTTCGAACCTCATATTATATAAGACATGGGCCCTCAGCTGGCAAGGGATTTCCAGCTGGTACTTATGTGCTCAGCATGAGCCAATGGATTGGAACTCAGCTCCAATTCTAGCTTGGGGCTGAGCACAAATTAACATAGAGCTAACTAGCTATATATCTAACTTACATCAGGGGACAAACAATTTGAAAATAAAAACTCATGAAAATTTGGTTTGAACCGTGGTTGACCGGGTTAAGCTGGTTTGAAACCGGACTGAGGTCATTTATAGCGCGCGCAATTAAATGGGTCTTAAACCAGCAAAACCTGAACCGCCTAGAACTGACCTGCACCGAACCCAACCCACCTGTTGGCAACACTACTGAGGTGACCCAGGGTGACCCAGGGTGGGCTTGAAGTGAGCTTGCCATCACATTGAGTTCAAGGTACTAGCTACCAACTATGGCATATTCTCTCATATTGTCTGACACCCTCTAGAGGGCATCCCAACTTAGCTCAAATTTCATAATATGCCAAATTGAACATACTTTTTTCATTATCATGACCTTACATGTAGATAGGGTGGCAGTGGTACACTTTCTTGGCCATTTGTGAGCATCAGTACAAGGTTTTCAGAGCTTAGGCAAGGAACATTGAGACCAGCAGCTTTGGTAGTCATTGTTGCTGTTCCAACTGTTGTGGTCGCCGGCGCAAGTCTAAAATTGTCCAATTTGGACACAGCCACTGCCAGCTCACTCTCTTCTCAATCATGATCATGTCACATACTGTACTGTTCCCTTTCAGTAAGTTCTCTCCCTTTCCTAGCCTCCCCATATATTGTATACTGATCTCATCTCTGTAACACCTGGCAGAAGTCATGTCAAGCCCCAATTAGAAGTCAATCAAGTCAAGTTGCGGAGCTGCAGAGCTCAGGTACGTTCTCCTTCTCTTATTTTGCATCAAGGTGAACTCACTGCTTCTCAGGCAGGTTTTGCCACTGATGTTTGTAAGTACAATAGTCTGGAAAGCTGTAGAATTTACTTCTTATTACTGTATTGGGGATCCTTTTCCATTGTACACATACCATTTTGTTATGAAGTGCCGCTTTTCCCCTATCTTTTTCTTTTCTTAGCGCCCATTCCCCTTTCAGCGCCTGTTTGTCACTTTGATGCCCATTTGTTACTTTGACGCCTACCAGATACCCGGTTCCCCTCTCTTTATCATTCCCATCATCTCCTTCCTCATCCTTGTTCTTTCACATCGTCTTCACAACCCATCCTATCCATTGTTTCCTTTGTTCTCTTTGTTCTTTTATATACAACAGTTACTCTTTCTGGACTCATTCTTATTCCATACCTGGACTACTATTGTTCTTTCCTTGTTCCCTATTATCTTTCTTTATTCTCGCGCGACTCATATTCCAGTATATAAGCTAGGCAGTTTACACCTGGTCCCTCATCTTGACCTCTTGTCATTGGGACCAGGTGAGTAGCTAACTTCGTTTCTCTTTACCTTCAATATATCTAACTTGTCATTGGGACCAGTTCTTTTACCTGCTCTTGCTCTCTGCTCGTTGTCTCTGTCCTCTCCGTTGTTGTCTCTGCTAGACGACTCCTGTTGCCACCGCTTCTGCATCCGAGTCTTAGCGTCTAGCGCTTTAGGACACATTTATGTAGTTCCTTGTATGACTGTTGTAAATACTGTATATTATATAATAATTGATATTGAATTGTGTTCAATCTCTGGCAATAGCATGGAATGTGACAGCAAATAATATCTAGCAATATGTGAGAAGAGCCCTGCAGTCGTCTGCTCATTTTGGTCCCTATAATGCTTGACAGTAGTGGAGAAAGTGAAAAAAGTTCCTGGTTTTTTACTTTGTCAGCAATTGTGGGACAATTCCATGGGTTGTCTGCGCTTAATGCCTGGGAATATGCAACAATAGTGACAATGCGTGTTCATTTTCACTGGGAGTGAGGGGTCTGGCAGGTACCATTCATAGGTATGCTCCTTGTAGAGCCTGTAAGTATGTTTGTCTGACTGATCCCCTTGTTCTTTAGACTCCTGGAGACAAGTACTCAAGCCCTCAACCATAGTGCATTATCTTCAGCTCAATCCCTACAATCTGGTACACTTTGTTGAGTGCCACCCCCAGTGATCCTGAACCCTTGGATGTGACTCAAGCTCAACCAGCCAATATGTTTACCATGCCTGAGCCTGGGTTAAGGGTTCAACAGCAACCTGGTCATCTTTTTGGTCCAATACTGCACCATCAATGTCTGACAAAGTGACCAAACCTGCCTCCCTATCAATTGTGCCTTGCTCCTCTGCATGTCCCCACAGTCATTGTCACTCTTGTAGGTTTTGAGGGATGATAAATGAGCAAGGGGAGGTCAAAGTTGATAGCTCAGTAGCCTGCATTCTGTTTGGCATATGCCCAGGTCCGTAGATCTTGACAATACACCTGGTTAGCGTTGCCAATGGCTCCAGTCGAGTCATGACTCTGGCGCTCTGGAGCAGAGTGGAGTAGAACCACTCTGGAGACCCCGCTCCGCCGAGCCAATTGAGCGGCCCAGAAATTTCCAAGTTGTTTTTTGTTCAAAAGGCTGGTGCTTGGCTGCTCAGACTGTAGATACAAGATATTTGAATCCTAATACTCTGTGAGATTGCATCTATAACTAGGACCCATAAAACCCTATTTCTTCCCTTTGTGAGGTGCCTCCTGTTTTCTTGGCCCTTATAATTTATAAATTGCCCCAAGAGCTGTATGCATCTTTGACCTTCTCTCTGCACATAACCTGGGCTGCCTCCTACACCCTGTAACTATTGGTCACTGAGGGCATGCACCGTGTGACTTAGGGTCTAACTCACACCTTGTGAGTTGACCATGTGAGTTGGCTGTGGGTTGTAACAAAGGAATGGGTTGAGTTTTGACAACAAAGGCAGCCTTCCCTTTCATGACCCACTCAAAAACTACTCACAAATTCAACTCACATGGTGCCTGCCCCTGATGTGTCATAAGGATTATGCGCTGTCTGCCCCAGGCCTACACACAGAGCTGCATGCCCCCCAATCCTGTCAGTGACATTGTCAAACAAGTTGACCCCAGCACTCTTTTCATCAATTCACTCATATCTTAAATGGCTGGAGATGTTTTCCAATACATGCTTCAGTGCCTGTGCTTTCTATATTCTGCCTCACTCCCGTTGGTTGTCACATTTAACAGGAGTTCATTGTCAGGGTCTAGTTGATCTATTCCCTTGGTCTCTTTTTTTTCAGCTTCCCCCACATGGTGTCCCATTTCCTTTCACCTATGCATTGCCTTTCTCCCCTTGTTATCAATATGATCCTTCATCAACTCCCTCCAAAGGTTCTCATTTAGGCCCATCTCATTTGTAATAGACTCTTTCCTGAAGTTGTCTGTCCTAAAGCACTGGCCGCTAAGGCTTCAGATACAGAGACAACAAAACAATGACAGAGATGACAGAGGCAGCGAGCAAAGAGCATGAGCAAGTAAAGGAACAGGTCCCAATGACATGTTAGATACATTGCAGGTAAAGGGAAAGACAGAAGTAACTACTCACCTGGTCTCAATGACAAGACATCAAGATGAGGGACCAGGTGTAAACTACCTAGCTTATATACCCAGTCAGTGGTCTGAAATATGAGTCATAGGCCAATGAAGAAAGATAATAGGAAACAATATGAAAACAATAGTAGTCAAGGAATGGAATAATAACAAGTCTGGAACAAGTAACTGTTGAGTGGAAAAGAACAACAAGAACAATGGATGGAATAGGTTGTGAGGGTGATGTGAAAGAACAAGGATGAGGAAAGAAATGATGTGAAAAGGGGAACCAGGTATCTGGTAGGCGTCAAAGTAACAAATAAGCGCTAAAGGGGGAATGGGTGCTAGGAAATGAAAAGATAGGGGAAAAGCGGTATTGTGCTTTAAACATACATGTAGTAAAAAGCATAGATTTTAAGGCTATAGAGTATAAAATACACTGACAGGGATCAAACTTAGGGTCTAATAGTACTCAGTTTGACTGATGGTAGAACAACTTGGTTATAGAAGCTTGATAAGTAAGGCTTATAAGCTAAAGAAGTGACCGGTGGTGGAACTAGAGCTAACAAAACCTATGGTCTGTTCAAAAGCTGGACCGGCGAGTATACAGAGTACAACTAAGGCGGGGACACTACCTAGAAGGACTCTTTACTAAAGTTAATTGAACTGTTGTAAGGACTAAGTTCAAACCGCATCTACCCAAGCTCTTGAAGCATCAGGGATAAGAGCTGTAGAAACAGAGAGGACTCCAATCTCTGCGATAGCCTGGGCATATGGTCCTATCTGAGTGTTGAGTATGTCATGAAAGGTAGATTCGTCAGTTTGGGGAGCAAGTTATATGAAGTCTTGTAGAGGATCGAGATGCATAGCAGTGTTGCATAGAAATGGGTCTTCTTGGCTATAAAGAATGTAGAACTGGAGGAACAAGGTGAAATAAGCCTCTTGATTTCCTGTACAGAGTTTGTCGAGTTGTTTAGCACGGTGAGAGAGAAAGATCGGGTGTATAATAGCCTTTTCAAAAGGAGGATGAATCTCTTAAGCAGAGGTTAGTAGAGGTTTATAGATAGTCTATAAGGACATACCTTCATAGATGGTTCAAAAGCAAGACAAAATACGAGGAGTATGTCCTAAAGCGCTAGACGCTAAGACTTGGATGCAGAAGTGGCAGCAGCAGGAGTCATCTAGCAGAGACGATGACGGAGAGGACAGAGACAGCGGGCAGAGAGCAAGAGCAGGTAAGAGAACTGGTCCCAATGACAAGTTAGATATATTGAAGGTAAAGAGAAACGAAGTTAATTACTCACCTGGTCTCAATGACAAGAGGTCAAGATGAAGGACCAGGTGTAAACTGTCTAGCTTATATACTGAGATATGAGTCGTGCGAGAATAAAGGAAGATAATAAGAAACAAGGGAGAAACAATAGTAGTCCAGGTATGGAATAATAACAAGTCCAGCACGAGTGACTGTTGTGTATAAAAGAACAAAGAGAACAAAGGAAACAATGGATAAGATGGGTTGTGAAGACGATGTGAAAAAACAAGGATGAGGAAGGAAATGATGGGAATGATGAAGAGAGGGGAACCGGGTATCTGGTAGGTGTCAAAGTAACAAGTGGGTGTCAAAGTGACAATCAGGCGCTGAAAGGGGAATGGGCACTAAGAAAGGAAAAGATAGGGGGAAAAGCGGCACTTCATGACAGAGTATCCATATTATGTTTGTAGTACTGGACCAAGAAGACCGACGGTTAAAATTTTACACCGGCAGTAAGAAGTAAGAGCAAAGAATCTTATCGATGAACTAAGACTTTGACCAATGGGTCTTCATGAGATTGAAGGCTCTATATGTTGAGAACTAGTCTAGTACATCAAAGAAGTGGTGTCTACCAGTAAAGGGTACAAAGGGCTCTTCAACAGTGTCTATGAAAACTTTGTTACACCATGCCTTGGAATACTTGGGCTGTCCTAAAGCGCTAGACGCTAAGACTGCAGAGACGACTCCCATGATACTATGGGCATACTTCTTGACTAAAGGGGTAATCCTAGTAAGTTCATTGTAGGACTCTTCAGAAAGAGCAGTTGGTTTGTAGAGGAAAGCCTGAGCAGAATTGCTCGGAATAAGAAGAAAACATAGGGAAGGTCGCCAGCCATTACCCTGTTGGGGTGAGCAGGGTAGATCTCTATAAAATAGAAGTTAGACTATTAGCCTTTCAGGAACAAGAAGACTGTTGATCATGACACACCTTTGTAGAACTCCTGAACTAGTTTGACTACAGGCCATTGACCTTTGGGAGCTTTGTCCCAAAATTGTAGAGTAGGCATTGAGCAAGTAGACAAAGAGGTTTGAGTATGTTGAAGGGAATGTAGCTCAACCTAGGACAAGAGAGATATGGAGTGTTGGAAGCATGTAGTTCTGGAGAAATAGGATGACTGAGCAAGAAAATTGCTAGACACAATAAGAGTGTTTGGATCATGTAGCTAGTCCCAGCAGACTGAGTCAGAATGAGCTTGCGAAACTATAACCCTCTGAGCATGCCATCGATAGGCCCGACAGTCTAGATTAGTAGGCAATATTGACTGACGGGGCAGGATTTTACCTCTTCTGGCAACATTTCTACGGAAACATAGAATAAACAGGCAGAATAGATGATTGGTACAATAGTTTGTTGGACGAGTATATAAGGACGTAGGAATTATGTAGGTTCCTCGTACTACCCATACCAGTAGGAAAGTTCAGAACATCTGCCCACATACATTAGCATAAAGCAGTTTTTGTATCCACATAGAGCATTTGCCCAGTTTCTGTAACAAGTTCTGTGAATCATCAAGAATTGAAAGTCTTTGAATCACATTTGTTGACTGGTTGAATTGTCTAAGTCGTACCGTTGCTCTCATATCATTGTCGTATCATTTGGCCTGTTGAGTGGTCTTGTCGTCTGTCGTTGTCTTATAAGATCCATCAAGAGGTCTAGTCGTATTGCCCGTTGTGAGGTGTTTTGTCCATCGAAGATCATATTTGAACTGTCATCTTTTATCTGCTCTACCTTTTCCCGCCAAACCTACCTGTCTCCAAGTTTCAACCAATGGAGTTACCTACTGTTTTGTCTATCTTTAGCAGGGTGTAACCTTTGTCAAGCCGACACATTCCTGGCACTCTCTGGACTTGTAGAAGTGTTAGTTGCACCTGCACTTTGTGTGTATAGATTATCCCTTCTACTTAAGACATCCATTAGCGGTGCTTCATGACATCCTCAAGCCTGCTATATTTCCTTGTGAAGGCTTTGGATACTGATATCGAGAAGGCGGTGGCAGAAGTTATCTAGCAGAGATGACAGCAGAGACAGCAGAGACAGGGAGCAGAGAGCAAGAGCAGATAAAAGAACTGGTCCCAATGGCAATTTAGATATATAATGCAGATAAAGGGAAAGACAGAAGGAACTACTCACCTGGTCCCAATGACAAGAGGTCAAGATGAGGGACCAGGTGTATACTACCTAGCTTATATACTAGAATATGAGTTGTGTGAGAATAAAGAAAGATAATAGGGAACAAGGGGAGAACAATAGTAGTCCAGGTATAGAACAAGAAAGAGTCCGGAACAAGTAACTGTTGTATATAAAAGAACAAAGAGAACAATGGAAACAATAGATGGGATCGGTTGTGAAGACAATGTGAAAGAACAAGGATGCGGGAGAAAATGATGTGAAAGGGGAAAGGGGTATCTGGTAGGTGTCGATGTAACAAACAGGCGCTAAGGGGAATGGGTGCTAAGAAAAAAAAAGATAGGGGGAAAAGCAGCACTTCATAACAGCACTAAGAAAGGAAAAGATAAGGGGATAAGTGGCACTTCATGACAGAGCCTACCTCTTTATCTCAATTCTTGGTCAGTCAAACCACAGTCAATCATCTCCAGTCATTCTAACTTGTTCCAACAGCTGGGTCTATCCCAGTTGGAGAAAATACAAAACAATGTTCAACCCAGGACAAGGCTCAGTTTTGACTGCCATTTCCAGAGCATAGGCTTGTAATCAGGAGTGTATCTACTATATGTACAATTATGTGAGAATCATGTGAGAGATAGATCAGAACAGGATAAGCCCAGGCTTTTACTCCTAACCATCTAAAAGTGGGTGCAAGAAGACAACTTTGTCATCTGACTTAATCTAACAAGAACTTGACAAAAAAAAAAAGAGAAAGATAAAGGGGGAGATTAATGACAGAGGGTACATAGACAGTTGATTTGTTTGAAATGATTCAGCAAATTTTGATCTATGGTGTTTTGGTATCCTCTTGAAAGTACAGTATCAAAACTGGCAAACCTACTCTCCATATATAGACATGCATACACACCTTACCTCTTACTGTCCTCCATTCACCTTGTTTATATCAAGTTCCCTGCCAAGTATATGTGTTTGGCTCTGTAATATGCGAGGCATGTATGATTGTATGAACAATAACTTAAGTATTACTGAGGACTACCACTCAGTATTATGTTATTGGACCTATTCCATCCATTGTTGTCCTTGTTCTTTTACACACAACAGTTACTTGTTTTGGACTCGTTATTGTTCTATACCTGGACTACTATTGTTTTCTTCTTGTTTCTTATTATTCTTGTTCTTGTCGCATGACTCATATTCTAGACCACTGACTGGGTATATAAGCTAGGTAGTTTACACCTGGTCCCTCATCTTGACCTCTTGTTGTTGGGACCAGATGAGTAGTTACTTCTGTCTTTCCCTTTACCTGCAATGTATCTAACTCGTTGTTGGGACCAGTTCCTTTACTTGCTCTTGCTCTTTGCTTGTTGCCTCTGTCATCTCTGTCATCGTCTTTGCTAGACGACTTCTGCCACCATCGTCTCTGTATCCAAAGCCTTAACATCTAGCGCTTTAGGATATGTTTATCCCATTAAGTAAAAACCTCAAGTGTATAAAGGTTCTTTTTTGACAAACTTCTAAGCCTGGTCAAGGCCCAAGTCTCAGACCCCACAACCTCTAAGCCTCCTGATCTCAAATGTCATCTTCTACTCAGACTGCTAAACAAGAATGGGGTGTTTCTATCTCTATTACGGAAGTGGAGATTCAGCTCATCAATGGCTTCATGAGAGACTTACCTGAGGAAGAACAAAAGAATTGTTTTCTAGCTTTCAATCAGTACAAGAAGAACTACTTGAACAAATTAACAAACATCATGAGAAGAGAAAGAAAGGTCACATCACTGCCTAATTCTGTGAATCCAGAAG
>JANHQD010001066.1:0-52061 GCA_024721195.1 Marasmius sp. AFHP31
ACATGAGCCCATCCATCGCGACAGGCACAGGCGAAACAAATGACCAGTGATCATGCGGGGCCCACAAGGAATAGTATACTCGGATTCGGGTGTTACTCGATGATGCGCGTCGGGATCGTGGCCAACTGCAAGAATGAGAACTACAGGGCCTCAGGTAGACACGACTTGGCTCTCGCAACCTGTGAGGAGCTTCAAAGGTGGTGAGAACCAGTTAACTTAGTGAAATCTGTCAGAGGCACCTTCAAAGCGATGTTGTCTTCAATCGTATCCCGGCTACCTGAAAATGACTGTCCAAGACTGGACATCAGTAGACATCCCGTACTTGAAGTTCTTGTTTCTGATGCACATAGTCAAGTGACGATGGCCAACGGCAGCAGTTTCACGTGCAAGGGGGAAGCCATCGCAACATTATCTTGGTCCTGAAGACGCGAAGAGGATACTGTGACTCTCTGTCCAATGTCCGTGCAAGACGCGTGTAAGAGTGCAAGAGGTGTTGCATGGTTCAGGCTGAGATAGCACCCCACAGTCAAGAAGGCGGCTCGGTTTTGATTGACGCGCATGTGGCTGTGCTCAACGATTCTGCCGTCGAGCCGACACGACTTGGCTCTTACTCCCATGCCTGCTATACGGTCTGAACCTCTTTCCATCGAATCTCTGCTTCAGAAGCAGAAAGAAGAGAAAGAGGCGGCATCCAAGGTATCTCAATCTGCTTTAGTGCTGTATATTCCGGCTAACAAAGCACTTTAACTCACGCACATAGCCCAAATTCTTGTCGAAGGAGGAACGTGCAAGGATCGCGATTGCGAAACGTGCTCAAGAGATCAAAGAACAACGAGAACGGGATGAACAGACAAAACAGGACCGAGAGGCCTTAGAACGCGATGCAGATGACCTGCGTAGAAGAGAGGAACCGTCAGGAGCTTCCAATAGGTACGGTGGTGGTGGTCGATGTCAGTGACATTTTACCTCATCTATTCGTGTCGTTGCAATCGCCAACATCTTTTTCCTTCCTTGCTTGTCTTACAGTTGACGATGGCAACCGATACGGGCATCCTGAACGAGATCGTGGACCCCCGAGGCGAGACAATAGACGGGGCGGAGGGCGAGACAGGGATAGAGAAAGAGACAGAGAAAGAGACAACAGAGATAGCAGGGATAGCAGGGACTTTCAGAACGTCCCTACAGGTCCCAGAGCAGACAGAGGGGGAGGAAGTGGGAGAGCGTCCGGCACCGCTACGCCTCAATCGTCAATGCCCCCTCCACCCAACCCCGGCTCGAACTCGGCCAACGACGATTCGTCTTCGACGTACGTACCACCCCTTACGGATAACGACTTGACTGCCATCCGGTCGCAATACCTGGGAGTAGACAAGAAGAAACGTAAGATACGCAAGACGAACGACCGCAAGTTTGTCTTCGACTGGGACGCACAAGATGACACATTTGCTGATGACTCGCCCCTCGCAACCGGCGCGAATCGACAGGGTGCACAGACCATGTTTGGTCGCGGTCATCTGGCTGGTATGGATGATGGTGAATACGGCGGCGTACGAAACGGCAATGGGGGTGTCATGGAACACCTGGCCGACTTCAGAGAGAGGCGTAGGGCCCAAAAGACGGGATTGGATGAGAGACATTGGACCGAGAAACCGTTGAATGAAATGAAGGAGAGGGACTGGCGAATCTTCCGAGAGGACTTCAGTATCTCGGCCCGAGGTGCGAATACGATGTTGTATCCTGCGTGTTTTTTGCCAATCCTAAAACGCCTTCCTTTGATTGACACAGGTGGACAGATACCCCATCCCCTTCGCTCGTGGGTAGAGTCGGAAATCCCTCATACAATTCTGGAATGTATAGAGAAAATCGGATACAAGGAACCGTCCCCTATTCAACGACAGGCTATACCTATCGGGCTACAGAACCGGGATATTATTGGTATAGCAGAGACAGGTATGTCAATCATTTTTTGTGGTTCTTGGAATATAGTCTCGTTCATTTCGTCGACTTTCTACTTGGTTCTTGTCGGGTACTCACCCGTACGTTCTATCTTTAACCTGTGTACTCAATTTACCCCACAGGCTCCGGTAAAACTGCAGCCTTTGTTATTCCGATGCTCGCATTTATATCCAAGCTACCGCCCTTCACGGACGACAACAGGCATCTCGGACCATACGCATTAATCCTCGCACCGACTCGTGAATTGGCTCAACAAATTGAGAGCGAAGCTAAAAAGTTCGCTACTCCGTTAGGCTACCGCTGCGTCTCTATTGTCGGAGGGGTGAGTGGTTCTTTATCTTTATCTTGCTTGTACTATTTTTATCCATGTCCAGATCGCTGACTTTTATCACGACTTTACCTCTTACAGCGCGCCGTTGAAGAGCAGCAATTCAACCTCCGGGAGGGTGCGGAGATCATCATCGCCACCCCGGGGCGACTGAAGGACGTCATTGAACGACGTGTTCTTGTGCTCTCACAGTGTCGATATGTTGTCATGGATGAGGCGGACCGAATGGTGCACTTGGGGTTCGAGGCGGACCTGACATTCATATTGGATGCTCTACCAAGCGAAACTATGGAGGGTGAAGACAAGGGGGAGCAGATGGATGTGGATGGTGAGACTATGATCAAGAAGGGACGAACGCGTGTGACCACGCTATTTTCCGCGACCATGCCCCCTGCCGTGGAGAGATTGGCGCGGAAATATCTCAGGAAGCCTGCGGTTATCACGATAGGTGAAGCAGGTCGGGCTGTCGATACAGTCGAACAGCGCGTTGAGTTTGTCAACGGAGAAGAAAAAAAGAAGTAAGTGGCTTACTGCATCCCCGAGGGTTTGGGGACTTGCTTACTAGGTGCGGCCGCTGACTGGATCTCTTATTTCACTCGACAGGCAAAAATTGCTCGAAGTCCTCAATACGGGAAGTTACTCACCACCTATTATTGTATTCGTCAACCAGAAGAAGACCGCGGACATGGTTGCAAAGGATCTTCAACGTGCGGGTGTAAGTCCATTTTCAGATTACAATCGCGCACATCGTGTTGGCTCTCGTATTTCCACTTGTTCCCTTTTGACTACGCTTCAAACGTTTACTGATTCATTGACTGATCACTATTTTTTCTTTCTCTATAGTGGAGTGCAGCTACACTGCACTCTGGCAAGAACCAAGAACAACGAGAAGCCGCGTTGCAATCGTTGCGGGATGGTGTTTCGGACGTTCTTGTGGCGACAGATCTCGCCGGGCGTGGTATTGATGTGCAGGATGTGAGCTTGGTGATCAATTTCCAAATGGCCAGCACGATTGAGGCGTACGTGCACCGTATTGGTCCGTATTTTTCCATATCGTTACTCCGCAATGGTGTGATAATTGAACCGATTTTTATTATTTTTTTTCCAGGACGTACTGGGCGTGCGGGCAAGATGGGTGTGGCGATTACATTCCTCACGAATGAAGACGATGAAGTGATGTATGATTTGAAGCAAGGTTTGTGGATTACTGTCTTCTTGGTTTTGCTTAGGCGGGAAGAATGGACAGCTGATGATGATTCGTTGCTGAATTCTAGAGATATCAAAGAGTCCCGTGTCCAAGGTGCCAATTGAGCTGGCAAAACACGAAGCTGCACAACATAAGGTATCCCGGGAAATGAAACGCAAACGGGATGGTGAAGACCAAGGATGACGGATTCGCGGAAGCCAAGTAGATTTGTGAGCGACGTTGTCGTACTCGGTTGTGAATCTACTGTATATCGTACGATGGAAGGAAACGATTCACAGATAGAACTGTGAGATGGACTTGGCACGCGCGAAGTTGAAGTGAGAAATTTTCGGGTTGTCTGAAAGGGGAAGGGTGGAGAATTCGAACCGAGGGAGACAGTTGATTTTGATGAGGCTGATGTTCAGTTGGGTTGCCAAGAGCAAGGAAGCGAGGAGATAATTAATGTATGCGGGGGGTTGGTTTCGATATGGCGCGAGGTAAACGAGCAGCCTTACGTCCGATGATGTTGAGAAAGCTGTAAAGGCGGAGGAGGAGGAGGGGGGCATTGCTGGAACCAAGAAAGCACTAGCAGAGGTGGCACTGTGTATCGGGAGCGGGAGCTTACTAGCGCTTACTCTACAGGTTGCATGTCAGCTTCAGTCAGGGTGCGATACGTGCGATGTGGCTGAAAAATGCGGTATATTCGCGTATGGTAGAGTGTGAGGTCATCGCGACGCCGAGGAGTGGGGGCTCGGCAGTGAGCACGGACCAATTGGAGAGGACCGGACCGATGCATCAGACCGGGCGGGGCAAGCCGTGAGATCCCTGAGATCAGGGCGGACATTCCCTCACATCCCTTTACACTCAGATCCCCCAGTAAAGTGATTACATATTTATCGCTCCGACAGCCTTGGACCGTTTTCCTCTCTCTCCTCTACCACCACCATCGACAGTTGCAGCCATGATCCAGTCTCAGACGGTGCCTCCCTCACCTTCTGCATCGGCTGTACAGGTCTATTTCCCCTCCGTACAGCGTCAGCAGACTGCCCTGCTCGCTGCATCCAGCTCTCCCAATCTTATCCATGTGGATGCCTCCGGCAATGTCCCCTTATACAACTCACAAGTCCGCTTATTTCTGATTGATCACCTTGCTTACAACTGACAAACCTATTTGTCTATAAAACATATGCAGGGACCAGCTGGACCAGCCCGCTTGCCTCGGCTAGCAGTCACTCCAGCAAGCAATCCATCCTCGCATCATCCATCACCCCCGAAACAAGATTCACCCCCTGGCTCGTCTGCCGCTTCAACGACCTCTTCCTCTCGTTTCCGTCTAGGTGGTAGGAAATCTTCCATGCAGCTGCCAGCAGATTCCACAAAATCCCAGCAGCACCATCCTTTGAAGGACCTGAAACGTTTCCTTCATCACCATATACCCCATGCTACTCCTCATACCGAACCCTCGAGTCCTACATCTGAAGACACGTCTACCTCTCCAAAACGAGAGCACGGCAGGTTTTCGATAAAGCGTAACAAGTCACGTAGAACAGGAGATATTAAGCAGTCAAAGGACCGACCCTCTTCTCCTACACCCTCAGGTTCCACCGTTTCCTCAAAGCCACCTTCGTCGAGACCTCCCTCCGACAAATCCACATCCGAATCATACTTTGCCTCCTCCGAACTCAGCCACCCACATCGACACCCAGCACCTCCTCCACCTTCCCGCGCTTCAGGGACATCTTCTCGAAGTAAACATCACAATAACTCGGCCCATCCCCATCCCATTCATTCGCTTTCAGAGGCTACTCATGCTCACATCTCTAAAAAGTACGGTAAATGGGGTAGAGTACTTGGCTCGGGCGCGGGCGGCACAGTCCGCCTCATCAAGGCCTCCACGAAGAACGGTGGTACCATCTACGCCGTCAAGGAATTCCGTCCAAAGCGAACTGGAGAAACTGAGAAGGAGTATCAGAAGAAGGTTACGGCGGAGTTTTGCGTTGGCAGCACCTTGAAGCACCCCAACATCATTGAAACGGTGGATATCGTCAGTGAGAATGGGCACTACTACGAGGTAAGGACCACCCGGGCCCCCTGTTCGCACTTCGATGCCAATCTTCTCTTTACCCTTCCTAGGTCATGGAATACGCCCCATACGACCTTTTCTCTGTCGTCATGTCGGGCAAGATGTGCCGACCAGAGATTTACTGTGTCTTCCGCCAGATTTGTGACGGGGTCGAGTATCTGCATTCGCTGGGCCTCGCCCATCGGGATCTCAAGCTGGACAACTGTGTCATGAACCACGACAATGTTGTGAAACTCATCGATTTCGGGACCGCGACTGTCTTCCACTACCCTGGCAAGACGAGCCATACCAAGGCCAAGGGCGTTGTTGGAAGTGATCCTTATCTTGCTCCGGAAGTCTTGGAGAAAGATGAATACGACCCAAGGAAGGCCGACGTATGGAGCGTAGCCATCATTTTCCTCTGCATGGTCCTGCGACGTTTCCCTTGGAAGTGTCCCGACGCCAAGAACGATCCCAGTTTCCGGGCCTTTGTCAATGCGCACCCCGACCTCAGTGTCCCGAAGAAACACAGAGAACTTCCGAACATCACTTCAGAAGGCTTATCAGGGAAGGTGGAAGGAGACAAGCGGTCGCCTACTCGTGGGACCACCATGCCTCCAACACTCAACACCGACCTCAGACCGGATCACTTTCCTCACAAGGAACGTTCGTCTACTGATTCTGAGCTCATACCCCCTGCCAAGCGAGACCAGGTGCCCAACACCACCAGCCTAAATTCCTCCTCGGGATCACCTTCCTGCAGCAGCTTCCTGAATTCCTCCGAAGGATGCGATGGTGGCGATAGCAGTTCCCTGACTTCAGACTGGGAATGCGATAAGCAGTCGCTGGTCTCCGCCTCCGATACTTCCTCCCTTGCCGTCATACGTCAATTCCCCTTGGGGCATTCGCCCAGGCCAGTCACACGAAGCACGGCTACGCTGCCCAGCCATCTCTCCGTTTTAGGTGCAGGGTTGCGTACCGGGAGCGATAGTCTCGCCGGCTCTGCCATGCGCCGGACCGAGAGCCCCTTGGATGTTGACCCGTCGGTGCTGGAATTCGCCCGGCCAGGTAACTCGACAGAGAGTCTCCCGACGAGCCCGTCGTCACAATTCCTGACGTCAAGAATAACCGAGGACGAGCAGGAAACTCCACGGGTTACGACAAATGGGTTCAAAGCCAGTATGCTCGCACTGCCCGCAACGGGCAGAACGAGGGCGTCGACTTTCGCGGGATCACCATCGGGTACGGGCGCGGTGAAGAAGGCTGAATCTCCGAATGGTAATGTCTCTTCGCCAGAGGGTAAATTGAAGGTGGAAGGCGGTTTGCAAAAGCCGCAAGCTCAAGTGCCGCAGGAGGAGGAGAAGCCACAGCCGCAGGCCAAAGCGAGCGACACCCCCTCTTCCTTGTCACAGAAGACACCGACCAACGGCGATTCCAACAGCACGTCCACGAGCACGTCCACGACCACGACGACCACGACGACCACGAAGAGGCGCCAGCGCACCGATAGTGTCGCCACGTTCCACGGAGGAGGGGCCGAGTCAATATTTCGGCTTTTGCCTCGGGAGACCCGGGCTGCTCTTCGCCGCATGCTTCACGTCGAGCCCAGCGCGCGCTGCACCTTGACTGATCTTCTCCAAGGGACAGGAAAGGGCAGTAGCTTGCTTTGTGGCTGCAACCTTGACGGTCACTCGCCCACCAGCACGTCGAGCACGCCAGACAACTACTGTGTTGACCACGACCCCTCAGACGAGGAGGACGACGGCGACGTGTGGATAAAGGACATTATGCCTTGTTCTGCGCCAGGAGCCAAGCCCAACCATGTGCATATTCAAGTTGCCGTCGACGAGAAGCAGGGCAAGAGAAGGTTCTTTTAGCGCCTCAATCCGCCTCTCTCTTGGTTTCGTTGAAGCTAAAAGCTGACCTTCGTCGAGCAAAATCAAGGTGGGAGTATTGGGAACGGTTTCTACGGGAAGAGCTGGTTCTTGGAACAGGATTTCCTTGGACCGAGGAGCGTTTCCATTTTTTCAAAAATTATTCTCTTCCTCTTGTCGTTCCCCCTTCACCCCCCTTCCTCTTCTGCTCGGCGCTCCTCACCCTTTCTCTCATGCATTCAACCTAGGGCGCCCGTTATGCTCAACACACACATATACGAAGTCATTATGCCTCAGCATCTTCATGTTCTTAAGCACATATTTGTTTTTTTCTCTCCTTTTCTCTAGATGTTTCTTTACGTTTTATTGTATCTCTGTCGACAATTGTAATGTGTTCCCAGCATTCGCACTGGCTTCTTTTGTGAACATTCGTCCTTCCTACTTGTCGACAATCTCTTTCCCGTTCGTCTTCTACTCTGCTCGAGGATATCAACCAGGGACTTCCGCCATTCTATGCTAGGGACCATGCCCACAAAAAGCCTCCCTCCACCATAACGAGTACATACTACACCCTTTCCTTCACTCCGTTTTCCGGTATATATGTCCTTTCCTTTTATTTATCTCTGTATCTCTTTCGACGCCCCTCATGTTCTGACTCTTGCACGCCGCCACCCTCCTTTGTCCGCATCCCTCCTCGCATTTGCATTTTTTTACTCTACTACTCGTGTAGAAGTCCCCCGCTAACGAATCTGAACAGTCTTCTTATTTTTGCTTTCACTAACAGGTAATTAACAAAGAACAATGTATCTCTTTTTTTCCTATCCTACGATCTACTCTATACTCGCTTGCACTTGCAATCGCTTAAACGGAATCAACTCAACGTTGTGTGAGCACCCTCAAATATTTTTTTCCGCGGTACAAACGAGTTCTTCCGACTCCGTCGTCGGAGTCGCCCGTATATCGGCGACCACCTCCTGTGTCAACCCGTCAACGTCCAACTCATTGAGTGACCGATCCTGGGCGTTAGTGCGGTACTAGTGAACCCTCGGGGTTCGAAGTGCTAGTCTCATGTCAATGGTCATAGGTATGATAGGTATCTAAGGTTCAACAAAGCCGTCGAAAGTCGACGAGTCCACTCGAATTTCTATAATTACACCGAGATGGACGCTCCATCCGCGAAAGTAGTAGTAGGTCAATATATATGTGACTATCGCGTCTAAAGCTCATCATGATCATCATTGACCCTCCTCCTTGTCGTCTCCTGTTTCCTCTTCTCGTCATCCTTTTTACCATCCTTCGACTTAGATGTCCTCTGTTTTGCGCCTTTTACATCCATCCCGGCTTTGCGGAGTACACCAGCAATTTTCTCCATATCCCGCTGAATCGCCTCACGATCCACCACTTCCCCTTCCCCTACTTCGTCGTCGTCCAGTATCTCAATAGTGAAAGTTCCGTCCTCAGCGAGATCCCCGATAATCATGTTGTCCGCCATTCCTTCCATCGGGTTTCCTTTGATGGCCTTCAAAGCTCTCTTGACGAGCTCGTTCTGCGCAGAACTGATGCCTCCCATGCCAGCAGCAGCAGCCCTTTCCGCGCTCTTTGACGGCAAAACGGGTTTAGGCTGAGAGAGCTTCTGCGGATGATCGGCTTCCGATACGGCGTACACCTCTTTCTGCTGGTTGGGACTATTTATAATCTCCCGGCAGCGGATTTGAGCTTGTTCGTCAACGTCGTCGTGAGACCGGAATCCCGGTTCTCCGCAGAGTCGGGGTGTGTTGACGACGAGGATGTAAGAACATGTCTTGGATTCCTTGACCAATTGAATCGAGTCCGTCACCACCATTGAGCAGTGAAACTGTTTTCCCAGTGCATTGGTTGTCAGGCAAGGAGGTGATTGGTCGGTGGAGATTTCAAAGATGCGACCACGGGAGGGCAAAGCAAGATAGAATAGAACCAAGTCAACGGTTGCAACCTGTGAGTTCAAGGCAAAAAGGCTACCTGTACTTCCACTTCGCGGGGTTTTCCAGTCATGTCACACATAGTGCCATCTCCCCAGCGCTGGACGAGGTACCTCGATCCTGCGCCACGGGCAAGCTTCAAATTTGTGGCGATGGCGTCTCGTTGGGCGACAGTGAGGTCGGCACCGGGAGCAGGGGTCTCAGGAGCTTTTCCGAGTGTGTAGGACTCCCACTAAGGCACACAAAGTGGGATAGTAAGTGGCAATAAGTGACAGAGTCTAACGGAGAATCAGTTTAGCTCGTACGCACCGTTGGGTCTTCCTCTATGAACAACACAAAACGGAGATGTCATGTCAGTATCAATGCATTTCGGTTGCGAGGAGATATTCGGATAAAATGGTGGTGTTCGTGCCGTGCTGAGATGTGACGGGAGTTGACAGACTCGAGCACAAGGTTAAAAGCGAAAGAATGCCACGGCGGCCGTAGGAAGATAATTGTTTAGAAGGAAAAAAGATATTCAAAGCGTGGATGTGCTATGTTCGATCAAAAGAGAATAGGAAACAGAAAAGTCGCTAAAGTATTGGATTAATCACCTGGGACATGTGAATTGCTTTGTGAAAGTTCCTTGAACTGGCGTATTTCTTGATTATGGCAATAAGAATAGGTGAACCACCCCTGGCGGCGCTGATGTTCCCTTCCTGTCAATGACGGTTCCTAAAGATGCGGTTGGAAAGGACGCACGTAAAGGCAATGTCCGGCCAAGGGTTGGAGAAGCGACCAGCTATGTGTGGTGGTGGTGACTTCATCGTCAGTATCATCTTCCACAGGCGGCGGCGGTAGGTCAAGAGGTGCAGGGATGAAACATAGATACGAGTCCCGTGGACCCATCTTCATGTGCTCGAGAGAATAGGTCGGCTTGGGATTTGGGGCAACCTTGAAAGGATCACATTTACGTTGAGTGCAACCACAACAGAGATCGAGCAATACTGACAGGTGCCGAGTCCCCAGTTCCGATCTCTTTGAATATCTGTGAAGACTGTTCCGAGCTCACACCCCAGGGCTGATCGAGAAATTCGAGTTCGCCGCCTTGGAGACCATCTTTCAACCACTTCTGTGCAGTTTCATTGAGCACTGGCAGATTGCTGAGGAAAGCGACCTTGTATTTGGGGAAAGCGTAGGTGTCGGGAGGAAGCGATTGATATGACCGGCCAAGGACTAGAGATGATGGAAGTAGGAGGAGAAGGAGGGAAGGAAGCATTGTAGACGCTGCAGAAGGCAGCGAGCTCTAGCAGTGCTCTGACAGAGGTAGATCGCGCTTTGGCCAGATGGCCCATGCGCACAGAACACGTCAACGGGACTATCACGTGTGAGGAACGGCGCGTCACAAGGGACGTGTTTCCATTTTTGGGAAAGGTTGACCGTGTCGAGTTCCTTGCCCTCGATCGGCGGGGCTGTGAAGATAATTCCACTGGGTAACTGGGGAGACTGGTAACATAACATGCGGTAGCAGTTCAAAGCAGCGCTACGCCTCGTTGGTTCCCATAATTTTCAACTTTATTTTCCTGTTTATTTCTCCAACAAACGATCGTTGCTCGTTTTGTTTCCCCGTGAGCATCTAATAATTACGTGAAAAAGTCCCTCAAAATCAGGGCCCATGCCTTATGAACAGGGAGATTGCAGAAAGAAGCCTTATTTGAGAAAATGGCACATAATAATAGGCTTATATTTGCTTCAATAATAATCCCTAATAAGAAGTTCCTTCGCCCTACAACTACCTTTCTCTCTCTCTTCCTTCAACCGCCTCGTCCCCTGCTTCCCGGTTCTTCTCGTCCCTCGGACACCATCCCTTTGTTTTTCTTGCCTTGAATTCGTTTTCCAATGCCTTCAGACCTGCAAGAACACTCCGAGGACCAAGCAGATAAACAATACGAGGGAGACGAGTTGGAAGAGCAGAGTGGGGGAGCAGACGAAGGTCGGTTGGCCTCGCATCGTATACGATCGATTATCCATGATCTGTCCTGACTGATCCATATCTTTGCTTGCAGGAAATGCTCGTGCCGGCGGAGAAAGTACCGCGCCTCCCCCAAAGCGTGGTCGTGGTCGCCCAAAAGGAAGTAAAAACAAGAACAGCAAGTCGGGTCCATCCTCGACTTCTGCTGTGACAGCAGGGTCCTCGTCGACCGTGCCAAAGAAGAGAGGGAGGCCCCCGAAGGTATCGTGCACTCCCTCTCCTCGTCGTGTCGAATCACGCGTCGTGCTCATCGTTTCGTGTCGCTGACCAGGAAAAGAAGGCTGCTGACTCGGCAGGAGACGAGCCTCCTCCAAAGAAGAAACGGGGTCGACCTCCCAAGAAGAAGCCCGAATCGTCCGCCGAGGGCGATGGCCCGGCCAGTGCGGACGAGGGTGAACCCAAGAGGAAGCGCAGGCCAAAGTCGACGACCTGAAGTGGACGCAGTCGTGTCCACGGTTCGCTCCGCCCATCTCCGTTTCGTCCCCCCACGTTCCCGCTGTTCTTCCTTGCCTATCGTCATGTTGTGTACGACATACCACCTCGACTCCATTTACTACGTACCCATCTAGCCCCTTGGACTCTTGCTTTATTCTCTTCTGCTGTTCTCCCGCTACCCTCTCATCGACTTTGCTGTGAAAGATTTTTTCTCGTGCTTTTCTGGAATTCTTTGTATGATGTATATATCCACTGTCACAATAGTTTAGAAGGAATACTTGGACGGATCCAATTCGACGTTTATGGAAGACATATTTCGGTTCGTTATGAAGGACATGAGGTGCATGTTACGCACGCCATAAGAACACAATAAAAAATCAGAGCAGCTGGTGTACACGACATAAATATTCTCGCTACCAATAGTATCTAAGGCGAAGGACGTCCCCGCGACGTTGAGTCGAGCATCGCCTATCGGAGCCACGTCCTTGCCGTACGTGCCACCCAGTAGGTAGCGACTCCGAGCATTGTTGCGCCGACATAGCTTATAGCCGTCAAGCTCCTGGTCTGTCGGGACGCTGTCCTTCTGACGACATCGTAGCTGATGTCCGGTCGGAAGGTGACCAGTGTGTAGAGCGGTAGCCATCCTCTTGGTTCACTGTCGTTATACAGCTTCGTCTCAAGCTCTGTACACAACGACGACAACGTCTTGGTCGACGGTGAGCTCAACTTGTAGAGCCACCCATCCAGGACTTTGCGGATCAGATACATGGGCGTCGTGACGAGATGGCGCATTTCGACGCTGTCGGTAGATAGAATGGAGGGGGAAAGAAAAAAACCCCATCAACACCGAATCGAGATACTCCCGCCACTGACAAGCGACGACTCACTAGTTGTTCATCGCCAACTCAGTGATGGCAATAAGATCTTTGTGCCTCTCCAGTGAGTACCTCGACAAGGTTCGAGCGAGGCGCTCGTCTTCATGGCTATCGGTCCCTATCGGAGAGCTCGACTTGACCTCCTCCTGATCGAATAAAACTTTCAGGACCCTCACATCTTCTAGGCCACAATTTAGTCCCTGCCCATAGAAGGGTACCATGGAATGTGCTGCGTCACCCAGAAGGATTCCCCGATCCTTGTAGTGATAAGGGTTGGACTAGAGAAGAGCGCGTGCATTCGAAACGAAAATGGTGAGTTAACCTGGCCGGGTTCTTTTCATTTCGATGCTTACCTTGGTACATATCAGGGGACTCCGGGGATTGTGTGTGAAGTCGTGAACGAGGTTGTTCTCACCCAATGCACCCAACGCATCGGGGAAATTGGTCCGAAACCAAGGTACAAAAATGTCCGGAGAGGACAGGCGGTCCAGCTCGACAGTCGGCGCAAACAGGGTGCAGGTGAAGGTTTTGTCCTGGACAATGGCACATGGAAATTAACGAAGGTGAAATGGGAGACCGGGTGATATTTACTTTGTTTGGGAGCGCAATGAGCATGTAGGAGCGGCGTGGCCATATATGGAGGTGGTTCGGATCAAGTCGAAACGTAGATCGTCCTTCATGGTCAAGTCCTGCCGGCATTTTCAGTTCAATGTACTCGTGCTTGATGTACTCCTGTTGGTAGTCCATTCTATGCATTGTAAAGTTTCATCACAGAGGGAGAAGAGGGTTTGGAGAAATGTGAGCTCAAGGGGGAAAGGCACGAGGATCATTTTAGAATGTGCGAACCTGACGACTTTCATCATCTGTCGGCGGACAGTGGAATAACTTCCATCTGCACCGACGCAAAGATCAAAGTTGACCGTGTGGTCTTCCTTACGGTTTAAGTCTTCGACCGTCAATTTTCTCTTGTCAAAGTCCACGAAGCGAACTTTGTGTCGGAAGAAAATTTCGACATCCTGTGTGTTGGAAACTTCGCCCAGTAGCCCTTCGTTCAGAAGAGCACGGTCGATAGAATTAATGCACTAACACCCCCCAAGGTGGTAAGTCGAAGGGTACCAAAACGGTTCGGAAATTAAACCTCCTGACCTGTCCATCTCGGTCGTATAATTGGCTATCGAGCCTTCCATCCAAGTGATGAATCATACGTCCTTTCATGGGAATAACGGTCTGCATAAAGTGTTCAGCAGCCTTTGGGGAAATAGCATGTATCGCGGCAATTCCACGGTGCGAAATAGCAAGGTTTATAGAACGCTGTCGGGCCTCAGCCTTTGCAGAAGGTAACCGCAAGTCTAAAAATTACAGCGAAGAAGAGGGAGATGTAAGTAGAAACAATTAACGAGATCGATTTACGATCGCTCACCTTCTCGACCCTCGTAAAGGAGAACTCGCCACCCGCGCTTTGCCAGCATCATGGCGGCCAAACATCCCACAGGACCTGCCCCGATGACAGCTGCCGTTTTTTTGCGAGAAGAACCGTGTGCTTGGAATCCCATGGTGGATTTGAAGAAAAGAAAAGGTTATCTGACTCGACCTTGGGCCTAGCCTGACTGCCTGACTGAGCAACGAGGTTATGATAATGCAAGGATGACGAAGCACTGCCCATATGTGTGTTTTTTTGCTTTCCTATTCTTTCCAGCATTGTACAGATTGAAAGAGGTTGATCTTTGCTCGGATGTTTGAAAATAGCCGCCAGGACCGCCTTCGGATGGGATACGGACTGGAATTAGACGGAAAAAGCATAGAAAACTGGAAACAGACGAACCGAGCGAAATGAATTTGACGGCCGCGGGTAACGACCAGCCAAAGTACGCTTGGACATCCCTGGCAAAAGTGGACCTTTTCATTTGCCCACAACCAGCACACTTCTATACCCCAGTTCTCCGCCCTGAACAGCCGTCAATATCGCCAATGCCTGCAATATCCACCCAGTTTCTGATCTTACCTACTGCCCACGCGCACAATGCATAAATTCGCAATAACCTTGAGACGACGACAATGATATGCGACCATTTTGGACACCGGCCGGTTAGCTGCAACCAGTCAATCCGCCCTATCGCGCTGACACTTGAGAGGGAGCAATGCGAAGATGACGAACAGACTAATATTTATTCCTATCGAAGACTGCAAGATCCGGTTTGGGGGAGGCAAGACCCGCACAAGCCGTGCCTGTACAAAAGGCAGCGACTCATTTATCCTTTCTACAAGTACCACCACCATCGATCTTCTCCTGAGAGTGCACTTTCCTCGATAACCCTCCGATCTCCCTCATATCACCAAAATCATGTCCAACGTCACCCTCCCATTGCGAGACGAGTTTGTGATCCCAACCAACCGCGAAGTTGGTGCTACTGAAGGCAAGTGTGGTCATTCTCTTCCAAATTAATCTTTCTTATGCGCATTATCACAGCCAACGATAGTTCATGTGTTTATCTCTGCGGCAACTCCCTCGGAGCCATGAGCAAGAAGTCGAAGCAGCTAGTCCAAGAAGAGCTGGACGTTTGGGGAAATCGGTGAGCACAAGCAAGACGCGCACCGTGTTCGGATCATTTCTGACATCCAGAAACTAATCCTCTCAGAGCCGTTATTGGACACTTCAACCACCCATATGATAGACCATGGACTAGTTGCACAGATCATGTCGTTCCTCTCCTCGCCGAGCTAGTCGGTGCGTCACAATCATGGTCTTTCACGCTGCTCCTCGTGTTCATCGTCTTCTTTGACATACAGGAGCCAAGAACACAGAAGTCGCATGCATGAGCACATTAACTGCCAATCTACATCTCATGATGGATTCCTTCTATAAACCCACGTCTCAACGTTACAAGTTACTATGTGAAGCCAAGGCCTTCCCCTCGGATCAAGTGCGTTCTTGTATTTCTACCTCATGGCAAAAGCGCTGACAGAAAACTCGGGCGTTGCTGTCTATCTTTAGTACGCCTTCGCGTCACAGGTTCGCGCGCGTGGCCTTGACCCTGCCAAAACTATAATCGAACTATCCCCCCGCGAAGGCGAATATACCCTTCGAACGGAAGATATCCTTGAGACTATCGAGAAGGAAGGGGACTCAATCGCTCTTGTGTTGTTCAGTGGGATTCAATATTACACTGGTCAATGGTTCGCGATGGAGACAATTACCCGCAAGGCAAAAGAAAAGGTTAGTGCCTTGAGCCCCTCTTCAACCCCGCAGCCCGGCTTAATTTTCGTCGTGATAGGGTTGCATATGTGGCTGGGATCTCGCACACGCCATCGGTAACGTTCCACTCTCGTTACACGACTGGAACGTCGACTTCGCCGTGTGGTGCACGTACAAATACCTCAACTCAGGTCCGGGTGGTATTGCCGGGCTGTTCATCCATGAGAAATGGCATGAGATTGAACAACCCAAGTGAGTGTTGGCCTCCTCGTTGGGCGGACCAGGTACTCATTGCCCTTTGTTGCCCTCTTTCTTGCTGGATAGATACACGGGTTGGTGGGGTAACGAACTAGCTACTCGCTTCAAGATGGCCTCCACGTTCAGGCCGTCGCCCGGTGCACAAGGTTTCCAGCAGTCGAACCCTTCAACATTAACGATCGCGGCGCTCTTAGGTGCGCTCCAGGTGTTTAAGCAGGCCGGAATGATGGGACCCCTCAGGGCACGCTCGTTGGTCCTTACGAACGCGCTGGAACAACATCTCCTAAAGTCCAAGTACTTTATCCCTCCCAAAAACGCCGCTGCCAACGAAGGCAAATCTGGGTTCACCATCCTTACACCGACCAAGGCCGAGGAACGCGGCTCTCAGCTGTCGTTGTTATTCCTTCCTGTTGGATCGGGCCTCATGAGGAAGGTTTTTGACGCGTTGATCTCACTTGGTGTTGTGGGAGATGAACGTGAGCCTGATGTGATTCGCTTGGCTCCTATACCCTTATACTCCACGCTGGAGGAGGTTGAAAAGGCGGCTTCGTTGTTAGAGCGCGCCTTGGACGACAACGTACAATCATAAGTAAGCGGACGTAACGGTTTTAGGGACTTTCACGAGAAAAGTGTAATGATCAATTGTATAAATATCCAAGTTGCGACTCCCGTTAGAAAAACGGTTAGATTACATTTTGTTTCAATTCTGTTCCCGACAGACTGAATTACTTCCAACCGCCGGGACGGGAACCAGGACACCCCCTATGATGAGATGAAGTCCGCAATTAGTTGGATGTATCGTGGAGCTTGCAACACCACGTCGTGTTCCTGGTCCAGCTCTCTAAGGCTACTGGCGACTGCGGACGGTCCGGATATACTCTTGAGGTGGTCGACCATGGCTTCACTTTGGACCGAGTCCACAAGTGTATCACCACTTGAATGAATAATTAACCACCGGTATTTCGTATGCTCCGCCCGTGGACGTTCTCGGTATGTCGCGACTGAAAGGTCGACGTACGATGGAAGGTCCCCAAAGGCATTGAGAATGAACATTTCACGGTAGTCGGGGAATGAAGCTAGAAGCTTGTCGATGTCGTAAATTCCCTCCGAGAAAATGATACCCTGAACTGCGTCGAGTAGGTCGGAATTTGGCGTGAGAGAAGGAGTGATGTGGGATGAGTCGAGGATTATCGAGGACAGCATGTGGGCACTGCAGGAGTGGCCTATAAGATAAAGCTTGCTGCGGTCGAAGAGAACATTCGCGTCGGAAGCAATGCTCCCGGTCTCAGGCTGCCAAGTCAGGATAAAGTGGAGGAACTGGAGTATGTCCTCTGAGTGTCCTGGGTGGCGAAATGGTAGGCCCTGGTCTGCGGATCGGGGGGACAAGCGGTAGTTTGGAACAGCTACTGGACAGCCAGTGGACTCGACCAGTCTCTGGGCCAGAGTAGAATGATCGCTCTTGTCCTCTCTGCTTAAGTCATAAATGTTAGTAAAAGCACAGTAGGTCGAAGTAAACAGACTTGCGATCGCCATGCCCCTCCATGCACGAAGCACACAAGTGGACGGGACAAAGTTCCGCGAGCATGAAACAGGTCAAACCGTCTGTACCGATCGCTGTCAGGTCCAGAGTAGTAGGGTATATCGGACAGAACCTCCATGGCCGAACCTGAGGAGGAGGCGTAAGCGTGGGAGTTTCTTGGCTATGTAATCTGCTGCGCATTGGCGATGCCGGATTAGCCGGGAGAGCTTGGGCTAGATGACGTCAACATTGCCCTCAGTCTCAAGATTCTGCATAAAAAGCGGGCTTCCGGGTCTGAGTAGTCTACTCGTACTTTTACCCCCAACCACTATCACGAACTTGACGATTCACAATGGCATTCACCGCCTCTGACATTTGCAAGGTACTTTTTCAACCCATTTTTTTTTGTTTTCCGCGTACTAATAACCGGTATGCGTCTTAGATCCTTGTCGCTATCTTCATCCCACCTCTCGGTGTGTTCTTCGAACGTGGATGCGGTGCCGACTTCGTGCGTGATCTTGGTATATCTATCTGCGAGTCTTTCCTGATAATCTCCCCACCAGTGCATCAACATCCTATTGACGATATTGGGTTATATGTGCGTACATTTGCCGACTCGGTGGTTTCGCGATGCTGACTCTTTCTTTTCAGTCCTGGAATCATCCACGGTGCGTTTCGTACATCAGCAGGCGAGCAACCTGAAGACTCATTGTCATCCCTGCAGCCCTCTATATCATTCTCAAATATTAATGACCAAGAACCATTTGTGAACCTGGGACACAGTATCATACAGAACTCCAGTGCTCTTAATACGTCATTGATACCCATTTCTTTGTATCTGCCAGTGCTCAATACAGTTGTTATTTGTACACCGTATTGAACACAGAATCCTATTTATGTCTATTCGCTCTCATCCTCGTCGTCGTCTTCGTCGTCGCTTTCCTGTTCGTCGAACTGTTCGATCATGCGTCCACCAATCAACCAGCACTTTTTCATCTCCTCATTCCCATCACCCTGAGAACTCGAGAGTCTATGCCAAGCCCGTATGTCATCTTCTTCCACAATGTCGTCCTGGTACAGCGCCGCCAATATCTGGCCAAAGAGTGGGAATCGGCTCGACGTAGTGCAATGAGCCTGGGAAATCGTGTCAAAAAGACAGTTCAACTGGAAGGGCGTGAACCGAACGTACCTGCAGTTCCGAGATGGTCTCCACCGCGTCAAACCCACCTATTCTTCCAATCAAAGGTCCCCAACGACCTATAACGTTTGCAATTTCCTTTCGCTGCGGAATACCCCCTCCCTCAACAATTGGTATTCGCTCCACTATAGCCGCGATAACCACCTCTCGCACACGTGCAATAGGGACGTTGCTAGCCATCCGCAACGTTTTCAATTCGACAGCGGCATTCTCAAGCGAGTGACCCTCCGCAAAGGCACGCTCCAGGGACAAATTCACCTCATGGCGGAACTCTTTCTCGGCTACGAGCTCGGAGGAATGTACGGCAATTGTCGCAGTGTCCAAAGAAGTGACGGACGAAGTAGGGAGATTTCCAAGGTTGAGGTCGCTGTCGTCGTCTGAAGAGTCCGCTTCACCGTCAGAGGACTCCGAGCCTGGGTCTGAGAAGTGGAGGTCCTCAGCATCGTCACCTTGGAAAGTAAAGGGATGTCAGGGCCGGTGGTCTGGGGGAAAAAAGGGAAGATACGAACCTATACGCAAAAACCGCTGGTTTTTGGAGTTCTCCACGCCTTCCTCATCGTCTTCGTCCGAGTCCTCATCCGTCGGGTTGGGTCGAGACCAAACGGTGATATCTTCGTCGACTCCCAGCCTAGCTTGTGCCGCAGCTTGGTCTAGAAAACCCAAATGATTCACTCCTTGAGCTCCAGTGTCAACAACGGAAAGCAGCACACACCTTCCTCGATATCCTCATCATCCTCGTCCTCATCATCATCCGAGTCGCCGTCTGCCCTTTCCGACTTCTTCGATAACCGTTCAAACGGCTCCAACTGCAGTCCTGGACCCAGGGTCACCCCGTCCCCAATCAAGCACCCTTTCGGTATCTTGGTATCATTTCCGACTGACACTCCCGCACCGATAATGCTCTTCTCGATGAGGCACCCTGCGCCCACCTTTGTGTTATCGAAGATGTAGGCATTTTCAATGATGGTATGAGGCCCAATTACGCAGTTGCGGCCGATAACAGAGGATAATATCTGTGCGTTTTCGTAGACTTGTGTCGAGGAGCCAACGAGGGAGTTATTCCCTATTTTACTCGTCCTAGAACAGGACGGGAGGTATCAGCGGCCGTGTTAATAAGGATGGATTCAAGCTGTATGTAGAGGAAGATTTCGGAGAATGGAACTTAGCGTACCGTGCGAGGACCACCGAGTTGTCCCTAGCAATGTATTTGTTCCCGCGTCTATGTTCGTAGATATGACCGGAAGGATGATTGTTGTCCGGGACCAGAGGGAATGCCCAACGTGATAGGATGTCTTTACTGTAGTGTAGAATGAGAATCAAGAATGGAATGAGTGATTGATGAACAGCTGAAACGGTCGAGAACCGACCTAATTGCATCGTAACTCTTCGTATCCTGCACCCGTGCAGCGTAACCATCTTTCGCAACGTAGCAATAAATGTTCTTCATCAACAGATCGGACGTGAGGACCCCATGAACAAAGTCCCTTCGAAGATCAAGGTAGTCAAAATTATCTTGGAAAAGAGATGGCACCTTTATGGCCGCATATCAGGAAATTCAGTGTTGGAATGGTGAGAGTACGGACATAGATACCGACGCACCTCCACGGAGCAAATATCAATCCCACAATCAATCAGGTCGTTACGAATCTCAACATCAGGATGCTCAATAAATATCTCTCTAGGGATCTTCGTGTGCGTCTTGGGTGGGTACCCAATTACGGATTCGTAATGCAGACACTCGGACGCCTCCGAGTCGAGTACGAAGACCGAAGAGTCACCTTTCGATCTGCGTCGTTTGTAGTCAGTCAAAAGGTCGAGGAGGAAAGGCACTGAACGCACCTCGTCCTCCCTCCACCTCCACATTCCTTCACGACGATAGTCATAATCGCGTCCCGATCCACCTTCTTTCTCTCTTTGTGTACCCTTACAACCTCGTCTACCCGTATGTTGCTGACAAGATCTCCATGCACGAGTACGAAGTCCCCAGTGACCAGCCCGCGAGTATAAACGTCCCGTAGAGCATCTCCAGGAGAAAAAGTCTCCTTCGCGGTCATGATAGGCACAATCTTGATCCCAGAGCCCGGTTTTGACCATCTTGATTCACTGTGTGCGTGAAAGAAATCAGACAAGTGAGTGAGTGAATCGATCGAGCCTAAGAAATTCGAGAGAACGCACGCAATGGTCTGCTTCACCTGCTCTGCGTGCGATCTACATATCACAAAAATTTCCTGGACTCCAGCTAGCGCAAGACTTTCAAACGTCCAGTCCAGTAGCGGGGCATTGCAGATCGGCAAGAGGCACTAGAATCCCTTCGATAAGTTCCGTCGATGAAGGTGAGGTTGAGAGTGACTTTACTCTAGGTTTTCGTGTTGTGAGTGGCCTGAAGCGTTTGTTGAAGCTGTCCGCCAGAATAACTGCCTGAAGAACCTCGTCTTCGTCCACGATTAGCTTTTCTTTGCCTGCGGACTTGGGTGCCATTTCAGGCGAGAAACTTGACGGAGGTCGGTATGTAAAAGCTGTGGATGTTGATACATCAATGCATCAACGCTGACTCATTCACAACATTTCACTGACTCGAACATCAGGCTCACGAGTACTTGAGTGGGAACTTGTAATCAAGTATTCAATTGCGAAAGATACAAGAATACCTAGATGACATGGAGCATGATCCGATAGAAAAAGAAAGACGGGGTATTTATTCAATCAGACCAGATTCAATTAAGAGAATGAGGAGCGGCTCGTAATAAGGGTCGTGAAAGATGGAAGGTGACTTTCGGCCACATCCTCCTGTACAATAGCGGTAGAGCGGGCAAGTGTAAAAGAAGGATCCAAGAACTGCATGTAGCCCTAGAGATAACGGGTGTGTGATAGAAGGAAGCAAAATCGAATTGAAAAGGGAGCTCATAACGGTCATGCAACAGATGAAAAGTCAAGAAAAGGAGCACCTCATGCAGCGGCAGCTACAGGGGCGGCAGGTGTTGTGGTGTCAACAGGCTTCTCGGGGGCAGCCTCCTCCTTCTTGGCCTCCTCAGCCTTGACCTCCTCCTTCGCGGGCTCTGAGGTGGCGGCGGCAGCCTCGGTAGAGGCAGGGTTTTCGAGGGGTGCAACAGGCGCAGGCTCATCGATCTTGGGAGGGTGCTCATCGACCTTAGCGGGGGTGGAGACCTCAGTCTTGGGCTTGGGCTTGAAGAAGTCGCCGACACGAGCGGAGAGACGACGGCCAACTTTGGCGGCCTTCTGCTCCTTCTTCTCCTCCTTTTTCTCTTCCTTCTTCTCCTCCTTCTTCTCTTCCTTCTAAAAAGACTGTCAGCAAAGAAAAATGAAGCACAATTCAATATGACACACCTTTTCCTCCTTGGTCTCCTCGACGGGGGCGGCAGGAGTCTCAGTGGTGGCAGCAGCCTCGACAGGAGCACTGGAAATGAGTCAGATTAGTGCTGTAGGTGGGAAAGTTGGGAGACCACGTACACCTCCTTGGCAGGTTCCTCGGTGGTGGCAGCAACAGCAGTCTCCTCTGCCTTCACCTCGACGGGAGCAGCCTCGGTGGTGGTGGCTTCCTTGGCGGGTTCCTCCTTGGTAGCCTCCTTAGCGGGCTCCTCAGTAGCAGCGGCACCGGACTAGACAAAAATAGAAAACGGATGAGAATTTAGAAATGGAACAAAGAGCGGTCGGAAATTGAACGCACCTCAGAAGCCTCCTTCTTTTTGTCCTTCTTGGGGCTCTTGGGTGCCTTTGCCTTCTTCTCGGTCTTCACCTTGTCGCCCTTGAAAGGAGCAAGGAGCTTAGCGAGGAAGTTGGGGGACTTGGGGCGTTCCTCCTTCTTTGCGTCGGTCTCGGCCTAGAGGATTTGAAATGAGTTCGGAGGGGTCTCGTGAATGGATGGCAAATGACATACGGCCTTGTCATCCTTCGCAGCCTCAGCGGCGGCCTCGCCCTCAGCGGGAGCTGCAGCGGCTTCGGTGGTGGCCTCGGTGGTTTCCTTAGCAGCCTCGTCCTTGGTCTCAGTTGCCTCGACCTGGGCGGGGGCGGCAACCTGTAAGAATGGGTGAGTTGAATGAGTGGGAAGTACGAATGAATAGATATCATACCTCGGTCTTGGCTTCCTCCTTAACGGGTTCCTACAAGCGAACCGAGTCAGATAGGGTATACAAAGAGCCAGTAGAGAGGACGAACCTCGGCCTTGGCGGGCTCAGCTACGACAGGAGCAGCCTCAGCAGTAGTAGCAGGAGCGGTGGCCTCGGTGGCAGCCTCAGTGGTGGTGACAGGCTTAGTCTCCTCGACGGGAGCAACGGGGGCAACGGCGGTAGCAGCGGTCTCGGGGGCGGACATTATTGAAGAGAGTCGTTGAAATAGGTATCGAAGATATTAGTGGAATAGAGAGAGAGACTCTGCGTGCTACGCAACCTGAGAGGATGGAAAAAAGGAAGGGATAAAGAGCCAAGAAGGGCCGACACTCTTTTTATTGATAGTCCGATGTTTGGCAGTTTATTTGGTCACAGGCTCCTCTTACATAATCATAACCATTGCTTCCGTCCCAAACGTCACAATAACCACGGTGGAGCCACTACGCTCATAAAAAGATGCAAGTCCTGCCTGCTCGTTTCTTGCCCTTGTACCCTCATGTTCACCCTAATTATCGCTCCAGTTCTGATCTTCATCGCGTTCCTTCTCCTTCTCCTGGTTTCTCTCTCTCTTCCTATAACCAAGACTATCTATCTCTTCAGTCTTTCGACCTCCGCCTCCTCTTCAGTCTTCCGGTCTGGAGCATCTGCTGCCGTCAGGTTTGGTGTTTGGGGCTACTGTACTTCCTCGGTATCAGTCTCGTATGTCCTTCACGTTTTTCTTCAATTTTACGCGTCGAGTCACGTCTGAATACCCTAGCGTACTTGGAATCGATCACAATACCGCTGCCAAATGCTCCGATCGTCAACTAGGCTATGCATTCGATAGCACCGTGGCCGACGTTCTGCAAGTTTCCGATTCGTCTTCGTCTGCGTCTTAGCGTTCTTAGCGTTCTTGTTCAGGCAAATTAGCGATTTTACCGACATAATCACAAAGACCACAACCGCTGCTCTCGTTCTCCACCCAATAGGTATGCGCCACCGCTTCACTTAGACTCCCCGTGCAATTCACAATTCTCATTCAAAATCACACTATTAGCATGTGGCCTAACCTTCCTGTCGCTTCTCGTGTCGCTATTTATGCTCCGTCGTGGCTCTAACGGGACTTCCCGTCTACCTTCGCTTCTCACCCTCGGCATTGGCATTCTCACGGCTCTACTTACTACTGTCGTCTTTCTGATTGACGTGATTTTTGTGGCCGTTGTACGAGGTCGGGTGAACGACCGCACAGATGGCGCGATATCTCTCGACTATGGGAATGCCGTATGTTCCGTTCCAACCTTCTTCCATTCTTCTCAGGCTCGGCTTTCTCAACGACAAAAACTTTTCAGGTCTGGATGGTTCTGGGAGCCGCTATTGCTCTGTGGATAGCCATGTTCGGCGCTTGTGGCGGCGTATGTGGTTGTGGTCGTCGCTCCAAGTAAGCCACAGCTGGATTATTCCTCTCGAAAAACGCACGATTCACATTCCGTCGTCTACAGGAAATCTGAGCGCTACTGATCGTCTCGGGCATTTACACGCGATCCCGGCGCGCTGGCATGCGAAATTTTGATCGACACGTCGAATATCTCAAACGGACGGAAGTTTTTTTCTACTCCTTACGACCCTTTTTCAGCCCCTTATCATGAACGGACACGATTACGGACCACGATTTCTTAACGTTCCTGTAAGCACCGTCGACCATGTCTCTTTTCTCTCTCCTGAGGAAGGCAACGGACGAAACTAGTATCTACTTTGTATAAATCTACCTCGCTACGTACATATGTATAGAATGAGCTGCTTTGCGATTTCTTTGCGACCATTTATATCATTCAGTTGTCAAACGATTCCATATAACCGATTGATGGTGACATTGTTTGTCAATTCTAATACCCGAATCCACAACCCATCATGCATCACGTTTCAGGATGAATGGGTGCTTAAAGAGAAAGGAAAGTAAACGGGAGAGAGCTAGGTTGTGTAGAGGACTAGGCATAGGCTTCCCGAGCCTAATTACAGGCCCCGTCGACCACTACGACTTTCGGAAGCGTCGTTGTCACCGAACAGAACTGAAAAGACCAAGAAACCGATCTTATCTACGCGAATGAATCCCCTTGGAGATGATCTAAATGCTTTGAGATCTTCGTCTCAATTTCGTAACTGTACATATGGAGCTAACAACGATCAGTTGTACATATGTTGAGTAATAGGAAAACAAAAACAGATCTTCTTTTCACAAAGGTCGCGACCAATACCCGACAGGCCGTGAGGAATACCCTGGAATACCAGCTAGGAGACGATAATAAAGCCTCTTTATGCCTTGGCTGACGCCGTCCGTGGTGGTACCCGAAGACCTTTGCTTTTCAGATAACGACGCTTTGACTCTGCAAAGCACGAGGATAAGTATTCCTCCCAAGACAAAAGCGAGCAACTGACCTTCAAGATACGGCCTATCTTCCTCGTCGTCAAACTCCACCTTCTCCGCTTCTCCGTCTCCTCCATTATCGTTCTCCACCATTTCACCGCCCTTAGGTCCCGAATCCTTCTCACCTGACGCCACTTTTTTACTTCTTTTCTCCACCTTGAACTTGGCGACGAAAAACCCATCCATATTATGAACATGTGGGTAAAACCTCCTCGTCAAATGGACACTTTTATCAAATGTCTTCCCGCGGTATGAGGTGTACCCTTCGACGCCGAAACCAATACCCGTCTCGACGAGATGGACGTTGGGCCTCTTGCGCAGAGCGTAATCGACGACTGCTTCGTTCTCGTCGACAGTGACGGAACACGTCGAGTACACGACATAGGATCCAGTCTTGGATTCTGGGCTCACGCTGTCGAGTGCACAAAGGATGAGCTGTTTTTGGAGATGTGCCAATAAGGTGAAATCCCGTTCGGACTGGAGTATTCGGCGGAATCCAATATCAATAGGGGAAGAATTTGAGGGTAAAGAGTAACCCCGTACCTTGTTAACCTTTACACTCGAGTCCTTGCTGATAACACCCGTCCCACTACACGGCGCGTCTAGAAGCACACGGTCGAACCCTCCCATCACTTTCGGGAACTCGCGACCGTCATATGAACATACAACGACGTTATTGCATCCCAATCGGTGAACATTGGCGCTCAGACTCTTCGTTCGAGCCTTGTTTGCGTCATTGGCGAAAACGACCCCAGTGTTCTGCAATAATGCGGCTATATGTGTGGTCTTGCCTCCAGGGGCAGATGCCATATCGAGGACGCGTTCGCCGGGTTGAGGGGCCAGAGCGATAACAGGGAGGAAAGAAGACGCGGCTTGAAGCATGTAATGACCCGCAAGGTACTCAGGAGTTGCACCTGTGTACTTGCAAGGTGAGGAGAAGATGTCATGACAACTTCATTAGATCGAACTGACCTATAGGGACGCTACTCTCAAAGACCTGGAGTCCGACGTTGGTCCATTTTCCGATAGGCTCAAGGTTAACACCACGGTTGATGAGTGCTTGGGCCAAGTCTCGTCGCCGTGTTCGCAGTGTATTCGTCCTGATTGTGACGGGACGAGGAACTTCATTGGCCTCAAAGAACTCAATAGCCTGCCATGATGTGAGTGTCAGTGAATGGACAATCGACAGGGACCGAGAAAAGATGGACCTCGGCAACAGGGAAGAGTTGGAAGAGCTTCTCAGCGAGGAATTCATTATAGCCATAATAACTCGCAATGTCCAAGATGAGTTGCTCTATGTACTCTTTCCTTGAACTGGTGATACTTAGTCAGTTTCCGAGCTCGCCTGTAACATATAAGTCAAACTCACCGTCCGGGTTCCGCGCGTTTGGAGAACTTCTGTAGTACCCGCGTGCACTCGCGCATACGCCGTTGGACGATGTGTACGTCGGGCCCGCCAGCATTCTTCTCTGCTTCCCTCTCTTCGGCGGTGGGAAGGTGGAAAACCTCCCCCTCAGCCTCCATATCACCATCTTCGTCTTCATCCATGTCAAAGTCTTCGTCGTCTTCCATCTCCGCCGCAGCCTGAACTTCAGCTAGATCAAGCGCCGTCTCTTTGGCAGCTCTGGCTTCCAATGCTCTTGACTTGGCTTCCATGTTCGCCATCGTAATTGGTTCATCGTCCGAGTCTTCATCTGAATCAGAGTTATCGGACGCGGTAGGAATAATTTTTGTAGGTCGTTCGGCCTGTTTTGACTTTTTCACCCTAGACGCAATTTGTTGCGTCGGTATCTCGTCTTCATCATCAGAGTCAAAGTCAAAATTTTGAGCGTCTCCACGTAGAGGTTCGTCGCTGGGTAGTGAATACGATAAGAAATGTTGGAGTAGAATAGCAGAACTAGAACACGCACTCGTCGAACTCAAACTCGTCCAAGTTCCCGGTAAATGCCTCATCAGCGTCCTCATCATCGCTATCCTTGAAGAGAGACCTGCAATAGATTTTTGTCGATCTCGTGAATCCATGAAACCCCGTTGAACAAAATCCGTTCCTACTTCGTTTGTGCCTTCAGGTCAATATCGTCTTCAACATCTTCCCAAGCATCGGCATCCTGTTTCTTCGACTTTGACTTCTTCTCGACGCCTTTGTTCTTCGACTTGGCCTGATCTTTTGCCTTCTTCACGGGTCGGGACGAGGGTTTGTCCTCGATAGCTTCAGCTTTCCGTTTGCCGAGTTTTTTGGGTGACGGTTTGGGATCTTCCAAGGGTTTCGGGGGAGGTTGTTTGTTCTTTGCGCGATGACCCATGTTGGCGTGGAGAGCGTGAAGGGTTCAGAAGACTTCTGGCCAACGGCGGGGGTCGTGCAAAAAGTTCTGCGAAAAAAATCTATCACATAATCGTACTTCCATATTGAGACCAAATAAGCGCTCAGACATCGACTCTCAAGTTTGAGCGGAAATTCTAACCACGTTCAATTGCATTGATTGTACATATGGGCAGGTTAATCTAGCCTACTCTTAGACCAAGCATGAATCCTCCCAAGAAGCTGGCTCTAGCCTGGAAATCTGCGACCAGGAACGACACTAAAGAATTCCATAGGGAATATACGGTGGGAGGTCTCTTAACGCCAGCTGCATCCGTAGTGTAGAATAGGCCTTCAAAGCGCTTCGCTGCACGGCCCCAGTCTATCTTGATGAGGGATGCAGAGCCGAGGTACTGCGGGAACAAAGACGCATGTCAGATGTAATTGTCAAGCAAAGGACATGCACGTTCGCACCTGCAGCAACACAAATACCCCTCCAAAGACAAAAGCCAACATCTTTGCCCCCTTTTTGACGAAAACTCCAGCGCATAATCCTGGATGAGTCAAACAAGACAACCCAGCGTCCCCGTGTCATTCAGTGTCAACGTCAAGACGGGCGAGCTGGCTTCCCTCACCTGCCACAGTGCCGAAAGATAGTTCATACAGGTTGACTGCTGAGTCGGGAGGAGGCGGTATGTCAGATGATGATGTGTATGAATTTGGGGTGGCACCCGTTTTCTGAGGCGGAACCGCTGGGGAGCAAGTAGATTAGTTGTGAGATTGTACATATCGTAATGTATGGGGCTGGTGGCTCGTACGTTCGCAGAGAATTGTCTGTCTCATCCACAGCGATGCTCCCAGCCCTAATCCAGTCAATCCAATAGCCTTCCATGCAGCAGGGGCTGCTCGGAAGCGTTGAACGTGTTGCGGAAGTTTGGTTAATGCCCCCGTCGATGGGGCTCTGGAAGAGATGTTGGACAAGCCAACGCGACTCGTTGAGAATGAGTTCGCAGGCACAAAGCAAGGCGGCTGTTGGAATAGCCTAGCACGCGCTAGGAACTTGAATGACATGGTGGTCGTGGTCGAGGGTTAATTCGGTCAATTGCACTGTTGGTTTGAATCGCCCAACTAAATGACGTCATGGCTGTCTTCGCCTACACAAAGTAGACCGGCTTGAATCTGGCATTTTGAGGGTAGTTACTGGTAGGTAGATACGAAATACACGCTGTACACAAGTTGAGAGGCAATGTAGAAAAATCTACCATCCCATACAATCCTTGTATACGAGCCTCGTTAATTCCCAACGCGCCGTCTTACAGCTACATACCCCTAGTTGATGTTGGCGAGGTTAGGAAAACCGATGCAGAGGCACTTCGAGGAATATCATGCCGCGGGTGATGCCAGGTCACCCACTGACCTTCGACTCCTACACTCTCTGGAACAATCTGAGTTGGCGAGGCTGTGAAGACCATAATAGGTGTCGGCAGAGATGGGTATAGTTCCCCATATCCTGAAGACGGAGGACCTCGCGAGTGATTGAGGGGAGCTGACAGCAACGCCTCTCGGGCGTGTACGTCGGTGTACTCAGTGTTGAGAGGAGAGATACTATCACTGAACGACGCAGGACTCAGAGGGGAAGACGGCTTTCGGTTGAGGGACAACGCCCGTGACTTCCATTCCCCTCCAGGATACGATGGGTATAAGGATGAGGGATGAAGCCTTGCCGAAGGACTAGGATTAACATCGGGATTACCAAAAGGGTTAGGGAGAGGCAAAGGTCGTGCACGAGTCTTATGCAATGATACAGGCTGAGGCGCTGGGAATTGGGCAGCGAAAAAGGGGATTGGTTCCCTTGTGTCCTGATAAAGCGGCGGCGTGATGCGGATTGAGGGAGTTCGAGGGGTGCTGGTTCTCGTAGAGAGTCGTGTCAGTGGGTAACTCTCGTCATAGGAGACTTTTGCGCTGAGAGATTCGTGTCGAGAGACAAGTGGCTGTATGGATTCCATAGAGTAGTATTGAGATGGAAACCTCTGAGAAGGTATCGCGGTCGTGCCCGCCGTGTCAGGGGGTTGCGGTGATTGATATTGAGGTACAAATGACATGGCCATGAGGCAAAAGACATAGACCAGCACTGGGCGATCTCAGTATGTCATCCAATCGAAAAGATGCAAACACATACGGAGTCCCGACAAAGTCCAGGTCCCAATAACGAGGGCCACAGAAATTTGATTACAGATCATTGGTCCTGAGTATTGGAGGCTGAGCATCATAAGTTTCAGTGAGCATGCAAATTGGGAGTACCTATACCACATGAATATTTGCGCCCAGCGAAGGTAAAGATTGTGGCACCGCCTGGATAATGCTGTTTAGAAAAGGTGCCAGGCCTTGGAAGGAGAGACTCACTTGATGTCAAAAGACAATAAACCGATACCCGTGCTGCATCTATCCATAGTCGGAATGGCGCGACCGCACTGTTGGTGTGTTAGACTGAGCGAAAGATAGACGTAAGGCGAGAGCAAGTTCGAGACTGACACTAGATACAAAAATACCCCGCCAGCGCCATAACCAGCTGCGAGTGCAGTCATAAATATCCCTGGAGGGAGTTATGTTTAAAGGACGCTCATCTGTAACAAGATCTCATGCTCACGTTCAGAAAGCTCGTAGGAAGGCCAGTTCCTGGCGCAATAGATCGAGAAAACGGTAGAGCATGACAAACTAATGAGGATACAAAGTACTGAAAGAAGCCGGTCAGTCTCGCGGTATTACCGAGATAGATGCGCTCGTACCAAGAATTGCCATTCGGAGTCGCCTGAAGATCAACCAAGCTCTTTCAAAGGACATCCTGGGACCAAAGACAGATGGCCACCAGCGAACTAAGGAGTGGACACCCGGAGCGGCCAAGATTTGCGCCCGGAGAGGAATGTACGAACGAATGTCTGCCCAGCAGAAGAAGAGGGAACGCAAGAAGCACTACGAAGACCCTTCAGACCTTTAAAGGTGTGTGCGGATACGTACTCAACCTTCGTTGCAAGTCAACAGCCCAAGAAATTGGTACAAGATATCACCCACGCGCCGCCGACGTCCTAACCGTGTCAAGCTAGTCATCGCAGAATGATAATGCACGCCATGCCCAGAGTGAGACACAAGATGATACGTGCACAGGCGCAGATAGCAGACTTTAACAGATGGTGATGCCAAAGCCAGCCGTAGTGGTTTCAAGTCAAATTATGGAAGCAGCCTAAAGCAGGTGGTGTTCACACGCGCAGCTTTACTTCCTGCCATCATGGACACTAATGAACAACATCCCCTCCTCGACCCCGAGAGACACTCAACACGAGAATCCGAGAATCTATCATTCAGGGAACGGCTGGCTGTATTTTTGGAGTCAGGTCCATTCCACAAGATCGTCATTACCTTGGTGAGTGGGTAAACGCTTGGCCTCAACCGACTTCCATCTGAATATGTCCTTCGAAGATCATTATTGACACAGCTTGTGTACTAGCAGACCTCGCATATACATTGCTCACGCCCGGGTGTAACACTCCTGGCCCTGAAGCACCTGCTTGGCTCGAGGTTCTCTCGATTGTCTCAATCACCATCTCGAGTTTCTTCCTGGTCGAAATTCCGTTGACGCTTTACACTTTCGGACCGACACATTACGACCCTCTTGGAGATACACCCCACGCCGCTCTTCATCTGTTCGATGCTTTCATCATCATCGCCACGTTCGTTTTGGAGGTGATACTCAAAGGACGAGAAAGGGAACTGGCCTCGTTGCTCATCGCGTTGCGTTTGTGGCGGTTGATTAAACTGGTGGGAGGTAAGACTTTTAGACTTGGGCCTAGACTTCTCGCACGCATGTGGGTCGATTGATCTTCAACCTCGTTTTGGTAGGTGTCGCAGTGGGTGCAGGAGAGATCGGCGAAGGGGATGCGAAGGAGTTAGCCGAAAGTCGTAAACAGGTCGATGCTCTAAGGAGGCAGCTTTCCATCATGAATCAGGAAAACGCACAATTGCGGGCCAGATTACACTCAGCAGGGCTTTCAGTCACTGCTTTTGGGACAGAATGATGAAGACCGCGTCCCGCATCGTAGCGACAGCCGTGTTCGACAGGAGGGCGGAACGCTGAGCGTTCATTCGACCATCCGAAACCCGATATCTGGACTGTCTAACCACGTTTTCTTATGCTGACATCTTTGAAGCCGATTGCTGTCTCTGCAGGATCGTTGGTGGAATTCTGATCACTGTTACCCATATCCTCAAGAATGGAAGCAGTTGTACCCAAAGCGCACCGTCCATTCCGTTGGTGATACCGTTTAGTTTCATGGGGTTACTATTATCAGTAGAGTACGATAGGGTAAGTAAAATGTCAAGACAGGTACATATTCGCTACAGGTCTACAAGTGTTCGTAAATGTGGGTTTCGTCCTCGGCGAAACATAGTCATCAATGATCAACAAATCCAAGTCCGTATTATGAGTCCATTCCAGCTACTTAGTGTCCGAAGCCCCTCAAAGCCTCGGCGCTGACCCACTTGGAGAGGCGAGGGAGAGGGATAGGTTTATCGTGATCGTCGACTTCACGTGGGAAGGACGCTTGGTTATAGGGAGGGCGAGAGATAGTCTGAGATTCACGGAAACGTTCAATAAAACGCGATCCAATGGACTTTTGGGGCTCCTTTGCCTCGACCTTGAGGGGAGGGATAACCTCCTCGGCGGAGGCAGACGAACGGGGGGAATACCCTGTTCGAGGAGCGAAGGGCGGGTCTACTCCTCTCCGGGCATTCGCTGGTGCCCAAGCCGGCTTTTCGGTAGGAGGGAGAGGGTGCTTGGCTTTCCTGGCTGCAGAATTTTCGACATCGTCCAGGTACTGAGTCCATGAATCGTTTTCATAACCCGACCTGGGACGAGGCATGCCGACATCTGAGGTTTTCAGCCTGTAGTTGGCAAAGCCGAACCATTTGACCTCGTAGACGCTGCTCCTCCAGACATCTTCGTCAGAACGGGCATGGATTGTCGCCGTAACAAAGATAGCCAGGAAGTAAGCCATTTCTGTGAAGTTTCGATCATGAGCGACCCTCGCGCAAAAAGTTGAAATGCGGCAACGTACGCAAGATGCTCAAAAACCAAGTGGTGGGGAGAAGAAGAACCGATGAAACAGCAACACTTGGGTCAGCTGGAAAAGCGAGCGCTCAGCGATCAGTATCGGGAAATGTTAGAATATGTGAGGAGGCACGCACTGGGCTCCCGGATCGTAGTGGCAATGGAGGCAGCCGAGCCCATTGTAGCGCCTTAACGGGGGAATCAGTTGAAATCCATACAAGTACTCTGTCTGTAGACGTACCAATCAGCAACAGTGAGAGGATCGCTGTCCATGCACATTCCAAAGTCACAATGGCAAAACTCCGCTTCGACCACACCATCGGAACGAGGCCACTGAATGTCTGATGAGTAAACGCGTCTTTTGAATGACAAACAAATCCTACACGTACAGAACGAGTAGAATCAGGCCGAGACACGTCGTGAATATGAGTAAAGTGTGTGTTCCGGGAACTGTTTATAGTCAATTCCTATGAGTGAACGCGCCACACGAAAAAAGTCTTTGTCACGCACCGGGCAGCCCAGCAGAAGAGGCAGAAGCAATGTTCCAAGCAGCAAAGATGAGTGTGAGGAGGTTCAAGTATAGCAGCAGAGCTGTAGGGAGTTATTAACGGACTGGGACTGCATCACACGACAACTTGAACTCACAGAAGAAGATAAACCGGATGATTATGAAGGGGCTCCGCATCGCGTCTAGTGAGAATTAATCAAAGGAATGACCACCAGTGGTTTGTGAAAGAAAGTAAGTGTTTCGTGAAGGATCGTTGAAGGAATGAAGAAAATGTCGAGGATGGGAGAACGGCGTCGAGAACAGACTAGGTCGTGAAAGTCGCGGTGTAGAAGTAGGTGTGGTCGACCACCTGCGACACCGATGAAAATAGTCAAACTGCTTGGGCCATTTTGTACTGTGGCATCGGTAACGGGTGAACAATAGATTGCTCGAATGGGAAACAAAGAACAAAAGGCTGGCGGACCCTGTAGCGAGGGCGCTTCGAATCATTGATGCCGTAACAATAGAATTCCGCATGTCCGTTCACCCTCGTAAGTACCCAAATACAAAGCCAGTACGAAACTCGAGAAAACAAAACCCATGTGTACAAATACGTTCAAAGGACAAGCCTCGGTTGACAATGGACATGCTGTCCAGAAACTACGTATGGGATTAGTTGAAATCACGGCGCGCTACGCATACCGCGTGTCAAAGTCAGCAAGAGACTTTCAATGCGACTTTGTCGCTCCTACGAGACGAATACGTTCAGAATCCAGAGCTAGTTTACCTAGGCTGAGGAAATCAACTCACCTGAAGCTCCTTGATCTCCTCCCGAAGTCCATGTACAGGATCCTTTATGTTCTCGACGACCGCCTCGATCCGCCTCACGCTTGCATTAAGCTGGGCAGGAGCCACAGTCAATGACTCACGGTTGAACAGTCTGGCCAACGGTGAAGCTGGGGTAGTTTCTGGTTCTAAATTGGTAGATATCCTGGGGCGAGGAGAACCATGCGGGGTGGTGGTCGTGATATTGATACTAGCTGGACGCTGACGATGTGAGCTTGGTGTAGGGGATAAGCGTCCACCACCTCCAGGCAAGCGTTCTCTGGAGTGGAAAGAGCGCAGCATAGGTAGCTCATCATCATCAGCGGTCGGTCCGAAAAGATCGCTGTCGTGTTCGGCCTCGACGTCGAAGATCGCATCGTACAAATCTGCCGAAGAGGACCCCATGAGTGCTTCGATGAGTGGTGTGTGTTTGATTTGTCGAGGGAGAGTATTAAATATCGACTGAGCGGCACCTTTCCCAGTTTCGCGGATTTTGCGTCCAGCAGAAAGATGCCGTTCATAAATAGCGATTATGATCAAAACGGGAAAGTTGGTGAACTTGATGAGAAGAACGTTGACGGAGTGCAAGGCTCTTGGGCTCAGCACCCAGCTAGCAGGCTTGAGCAATAGGAATGCAAGAATGTTGAAAGGCGGTTGGTACGAGAAGAGCGCATCGGCTTTGACTCTGGGAGTGATCATAAGCACGGGAGGGACACTTAGCACTGAGAGGGAAAAGCGTACCCTTCGATCGTGGTGATAGTGAATTGGAATAGATACTGCAAGGTGATGAGGATTCATAGCAGCACCCACGAGAAAGATTATGCACCTCTTGCGTAGCGTTCTGCCAAAATTCGTATACGTGAGCTCGAAACGTAGGGCAAGACTCAAAGCCTCGAACTCACCGCGTCAATCCTGGCCACCGTGTTTGACAGGATTGAAATAAGTACTACGAACATCATCAGCCCCAGCTACGAAGAACAAGACCCCCTGGTTACGCACTTGTCACCAAAAGAGTATTAGATAGTGCAGCGAAGCAGGTCATCAAGATTGGCCCAAAAAGTGGATGGAAACTTTTGGCTTGCGCAAAGCTCAGGTATGTGTTTCCAAACCAGATCTGTACCATGAGCCATGATATAGACTTGATTGTCCATATATCACCGTCTTTGGCTGCAGAAAGAATCTAGTATTCCGAAGCGTACGATGTAAGCCTCCTCACTCACCTAGTGTCCACAAGGTGAATAAGAGCCCGGAGAAACAAGTGGCTGCTATGCCTATGAAGAAGACGAACTCGGAGATCATAGCTCGCAAAGACCTGACAACGCTCCAATGAACACAAGGAATGGTGAAGAAGGAAGGAAGTTACAGGATGACGACGTGATTGGAGACGGCGAAGAAAGCGAGCCTGATGACGTTGAGAATTGTGAGTAACACTGACAGCATAGCGGTCCGACGCGACTCACCGAGGAAACAGAATGCAGGCATCGATTGCCAGAATATCAAATGCCATTTCAGTAAAATGTGCTTTGGTTTAGGTTGAGATGCAGGATCTGCAGGTTCCGTCTAGCGACTCACGATCTTCGTACACAAGCCCGCTCAAACGAAACCCGAGATACAGGAAGAAGATTGCGACGAAAGACGTGTCGAACACGTTCCACATCTGCGGAAACCAGGCGTTCAGTAGACGGGTATGGATCCAGTTATGAAGAAGATGTTACATTGGCGATGTAGACTGAGCAAAAGTTAAGCAAGTTTCGTGCTGAGCAGAAGAAACAACACGTACTGATCCATCCATGTTCTGTCGCGGCAGTGTATTCCTCCAGCGCAAACGCGGTTGCAAATAAGATGAAGAGGAGCTCCCAAAAGTTCATGCTCAACGGATCCTTGTCTGCAAAAGGCCAAGGAGTATAGACTCGATTCAAAGGACGCTCTGACGTGACTTACTGGAGAGACACAGTACAAATGTTACCAGCAGAAGGGCGAAGTTGAGGAATTCCAAGATGGCCCCGTACCGAGGTACTCGAAGGCTAGAAGAATGATCAAAATCATCGAGAACTCGCGGGGGACGTTGTTCGCGAACCGGTAATGGTCAAGGAAGGGATGTTCCGTCCAATCGTATATCTGTGTAACGTCAGCAGGTGTCGTGGAGAGAGGATGGTGAACCGTGTGGTCGCACCTGTATACCCCGAGGCTTGTAGTTGTCTGCAAGAATTGACCGTGTCGCGGCGTTGCTGAATATGACCTTTCCAGAATAAATGTCATTGACCACCCTCTGAGTGACAGGTGAAGCAACGAAGTGTTTGGCTTCGGTAGATATTGCCATCTAAGCCATTGTTAGCCACACAAATACGCGTCTCAACTTGACATTCGCTCACCTCGAGTGCACTCTGAGGGTTGTTGATGTCGCTGTCATCCCCTCCTACAAGCTGAACTACCTCGTCCACAATCGCCGACGGTGCACCGGCCAATGGATTCCACGTTGTAGTGATGACTGCGACCAGCTTGATGTAGTTGGAAGCGAAGTGATGGAGAAGTTTAGTCGCTAAGAGCTCGCATAGGTTTGCTCGGGCGAGATTGACTGCGTTTGGATGAGAAGGTGTAACACAAATCACATTGGGGGCAACGTACCTCCTGCATAAGCTAAATCTGCCTCTGACTCTTTCAGATAATACGAGCGAACGACTAGACACGCGTAAACAACAGCCAGGTTGCGAAGACGTGCATATTTGAACACAATAGGTCGAACCACGGAGAAATTGACATCAGAAGCAGTGAGTTGTCTATGGAGCGAGAACCGGCGTCATTTAGCTGGTAATTCTCTGATGAACGAGCTACGTACTCCCAGCTGAGAGCAGAATCTTGCAGATGGATGCCCAGTGAGCAGTCTTGGCAAAAGAAGGTCCATCAATTAAAGATTCGTACCAATTGTAGCCTGCAGCAACGCGTGAGGATACTTGAGAAGAACAGAAAACGAAGCAAACTCACAAACACATCCTTTCTGATTGCAGGTATCAAAGGAAACACCTTAACTGACGCAAGAGCTTCCGGACTCGGTCCAAGCAAGGGAATGTTCTGATCTTCAGAATCCATCACTACCGCACCAATCCAGTTCCAAAACTCGTAGGTCGTAGCTATTCGTAGTCTGAGGGTCACTGAATGCTTATTCTGGAAGAATGGGGAGATGAAGGAGGGAGGAAAGGGTGCAACCGTAGTTCTATTAGCATTGTAATACATTGCGCCCGATGCGCCCCTGACGCGGTCATCCTCGTCACTCCAGTTAACCATTTCGCGTCCGCAATAATCAAGCTCCCCTCCACTCGAAATTCAAAGCTAGTGAAGAGACGTTTAGAGGCCTATACACGATGCTTTTCGACCTATGTCATCATGGGCCTGGTGCAGATCAGATGAGAGTCTGGTGGCCCATAAGGACTGAAAACCAAGCTGATGGAATGGAACTAGAAGCCTTCTGATGATATCGATATCATAGACGTGTTACAATACTGGTACATGATACAAAAGTGAGCATAAATATTGCAGTTTTCAGTTTGTTGTCATGGAGGATCTGCAGCACGTCGAGTTCCGGAGGGCTGAGAAGGAAGAGGTCGATGGCTTGTACGTGGGCCGCTAGGGCGCGGGCGACTATCTGAATGCCGAGTTGGTGGTGGTGATGCGGAAGCGGCGTTTGGTTCACTGCGATGCTTTGATGCAGGTACCCGAGACTCTCTGGCCGGCTTTTTCCTATCAGAAGGACGTTTCATGATATCAGCGCGCGGCCAATCACCCAAAGGTGAGGCCGTGGGTTCTGGAGCTAATTGAGGGGGTGTGGATGAGGCTGGGGGATTGTGAGGGGAAGCAGATGATGTTTGGTTCGTTGTCAGTGTTGGTTGGAGAAACTGGGGATATAGTGCGTTTCGGGGAGGAGGATCATGGAAGGCCGCTGGCTGAATAGTTGAGGACTGTCGATCGGTAGGGTTCTCTGGGGGTGGTTCGAAGTGCTCTATCCGATAGTCAGGACTAAGGCCAGACCGATACGAATACATTACGGTTGGGGTAGGACGAAGGGGCTGAGGGGCTGCGATTGCTTCAGGTTTCCAAGGGTGGGGCATCTCAACTGGCGTCGCCGTAGGTAAACTCTTTGGTAGTGGGGGAAGGTAATGGATACTATGAGTCCAAACTCGACAATCCCCTTTTGACGACATCATCGTGTGGGAAGCCAAGATCGCGCAGTATAAAAGCACTGTAGTTGAGTGTCAACTCAAGTATTCTCCGTGAAGAGGATAGTAAACGCACACAACACCGTAGTCATCCAAATGAAAGCCATCAGTACGTGAGTTGAACGACAGCTCGAGTCCCCGCGTGCTGTCAGATTCCAGTTAGCCAATGAATGGTAAACTCCGAGACCATTGCGGCCTACTTACCTTCATTGCACGTTTGCTTTGGGACGATCACAGTGAAGGCGATAGCACCGGCTGTATACACCCAAGCCATGGTCAGCGTTGACAACCCAGAAAAGATATCAGTGAACGTACCGAGATCCATCAGGAAGAAAAGACATGACCACCCCGCCTCAAACCACAATCGACTCGTGAGCGCATTTCGTCGGGCTAGCTCAATGAAGAGGCTGGACAGAACTAGGTGTTGAGTCACAGTCCCGTAGAAAAGAAGACGAGGACGTACATCGAAAAGACGACTACAAGCCCTGCAGTCCCAACAAATATGAGGAAGCAATCAACCGCTCTGGCAGGTCCTGATGCGGCCTCTAATTAGCGACACCGTGGATTATGAAGGCTGAACGTACCCCTTCCTGTCGTGTCTGGGACATCAAGAAACGTAAGATTCCACACGGCAACGCTCGCAACTACAGCGTTGAAAGCGACGAGAAGCCCTACCAAACGGATGAGCTTTTAGGCAAGATGGTATACAATACATTTGCCTTACCGAAGACGATATATCGGAGAGCAACGATAGAATATTGCATGGAACGTTGACAAGAGTCTGGTTGACCTTGGTGGGGAGCTGAAAGGTCAGGTGTGCCAGACTGGAAGATGGGAACATGCAATGGTGGAAGACCGGGGGAGCAACTCGCTGTTTTTGTGAAGTTCTCGCGTTGGGATCATCAAACAGGTGAACGCACCAAGGCACCAACGGCCATGAGCGGCCATGCCGGGCGGCTGGAACGGAAAGGCTGTGTGTCGCTCGGAAGAAAACCCGGGCGCCCCGGAGTGTTTCAAGCGCTCTGGCAAAGTACCTCCGAAAGCCCTCGATCGGGAGTTGTGCATTAAAAATACATCCATTTCATGAACATGGTATGTAAGTACGGTAAGTAGATAGGTACACGAGTAAGATAATAGATGATAGCCTTAGGGCATGAGTCATTAACCTCCGACGTGTGCTTTCGGTGTGCGAATGAAGCACTTTGATAGTTGACGCGAAAGCGAAGTTCCTGGAATCAGTCCGGTCATGTTCACGTCGAACAGTCATTGGACCCAAGATCATCAGCGCAACGAAGTATGTGCATCCACTCCACCTTCCCAAAGGGCTGCAACGGAGTGAACCGGTGCAGGAGCGTAACGCTCGGGCCGCAGTGAAAGGATCAAATGAGAGGCCGTGCCAATCAATACTGAGTAGTCTTCATGCTGGGACTGGGACCGTCGCGTTAAGGGCGGCTTTCGGGACTGGGGGAGGGCGAGAGAACGTGGATACAGAGACCGACGAGCTTCTAGTTCGAAGGAGGATGGGAGGGTTTGCAAGGGCAAGGAGGGACTGTGCTAACGACAGATTCTCGTCCTCTTGCGCTGGAAGGCCTTCGACGAACGCCTTCACTTCGCTCGAGGCGTCGAGCTTCAGGACGCGAACAGCCGATAAGACCGATCTTGGGACCGGTTTGTTGGCGTTGGTGAATATCGCTATCGTAAATGAGAGACTGACCGTAGCAGATAGATGGTGGACAGACGTACAGAATATGAGGACGACCAATCTGGCGACAGATATCCTCACGCCGACTATAACATCTCGGGTTAGAGGTTCAATGGGCGGTAGGGCCTCATCGTCAATGTCGAGGAATGCGTCAAACTCTGATGGGGACGGCGGCAAGATTAGGGCTTGAAGACAAGAGACGGACCTGTATGGTTGCTCGTCTTCAGCAAGTGACGGTCAGAGCACACGCAAACACTCACGTCATTCGTTGTCGGAATTTATCGGAATGCGCCAGTAGATGGAGTTCTTTCTTCAGAACACCAAAAGCGTCATTCGACTTGTGGAAGCTGAGCCACAAGGTCCGAAGCTAAACAGCCAAAGGTCAGATGAAAGCGTGGGCACAAAGATGAGGGAACACAATTGAATTGATACTCACGGCACTTATACCTGCCTCCCTGACTGCATTGACCGTGTCATGCAGGCTCAGAACTTCCAGCCTGGCGATCAAGACATGTAATTCCGGCCCCATTGCTAGATTAACAACACCTCCCAGGCAGCTCGCGACCTTCTGTCGTTCCCTCCACCCTTTCAGGAAACCTCCCTCCCAAACAACCAGCAGATCGAACAAGACGTCCCGCTGTCCCGACCGGTCCAAGGCGCCGAAGTACGTTTCAAACGCTTCGACGACTTTCATTCTGACCTCAGGTTCCTCGTTCCGGACAGCCTTGCGCCATATCCCCGATAGGTCCTTGTGTGCGTGTTCCGGACCAATGACTTTCGCCAGCTCGCCCAACGACGCGGCCAGGGTGCGTTGAATGGTAACCGCCTCATTCTTGGCCAGTGAAAGGTATGCCTCTCGGAGTTCTAATACCCATCGCGAGCGACCTAGTGTAAGAACAACCGCAGGGATGTTGAATGCACATATCAACGGCCTTGAAGGGTCCTCGTAGAAGGCCCTCAGCGCCTCCTCCCTAGGACACGGACTTCCTACGGGGCTCGGCTTCCTCCGCATCCATTCCTTCTCAATGTCCGACCAGGAGTCCATCGGCGACTCCGATGCTCTCCCACCACCGTCAAGCTGTGGTGACTTTTGATGTCCGTCGAATATCCGCTGGTCTTCTGCTCTTCCCAGGAACATCCGCAATAATTGCTGAGGTGGAGATACGTCATCGTCATCCTCTGGATTATGAGGCGTGTGCCGAGGCCCAGGGGTTTCGTGAGAGGGAATGTGAAAAGTGGAGATAACTTCCCCCATCGCTTCGAGCACGCCCGAACGGACTTCCGCTGACTCGTCCATGCTCATAGGTACCAGGATATCGAGCGCCAGGGTAAATCGTTGTCGTGGACGAAGTCGGGTTAATATAGCGGGAAGGGCGTAAATGGACGAATGCCTGACGTGTTCGATTGGGTCGGAGGCTAGCATCTGGAACAGAGGCATCTAGAAAGCGGGAGCGGTTAAGTTTATAACAGCCGAGGCGACATTACGAGTCAACCTAATTGAAGAAAGCAATCTACTTACCAAGGTAACAGTGACAATTTCCTCAGGGACTACCTTGGCCAATGCTCCGAGCGCGAAACACGCCTCCCTTCGTATCCAATAAATAGGGTCGTGGGAAACTCGCTCGACCTCATTCACAAACGCGCGTTGAGTTGTGTCATCGAAGCAACCTTATGTTACTGATATAAAAAATCAGGGAAGCATGCGAATGAGGATGGACTCACCACTCGCGGCAACGGCAGCTATAAGACTCATGCTACTGAGCCTTCCCACAGCAGCTTGATCGGCTTCATACTCGGTTTCTTGTAGGACATTGGTCACTGAGCCTGGGTCTTGACTCGAGGGGCTGCTAATCGTCACTTGGACCTGGTCATTGAGTCTATCGTCTGATTGTAGTGAATCTGAAATTGAAGTTGATGAGGATTCGGCAAAAGCCGGGACAGAAGACAGCGTTCTCGCAACGGCAGGATGCTGTGGAGAATCCTCACGTTGCGGGGACGTTGGGGAGGCAGAGGGAGCACTCAACGTGGAGTGCGGTGAATCGGAGAATGTAGCAGTGTCAAGAGAGTGCACAGGGGACGCAGTGTCCGAAGATCCTGAACTCGGAGGGGATCGTACAGAAGAGAAGAAACCGTCGTCGTCAGCGGAGGAGGCGCTCGTCCCTGTGGTCGAGCTAGGTGTCGAGGCAGCCGAGTCAGAACTGCTGGCAGGAGAGCTTGCAAGAGTCGAGCCTGGACGGAGAGTCCCGGGCGAGGGAGGGAAGTATGGATTGACACTGCCATCGAACTTTCGGGCACGGAGTCCCTCACCCTCTAAACTATCCGTCCGACGTCGAGAAAGCTGAAGCCCCCGTACTGGCGCAACACTGTCGTTGCTAATCTGTTCAACCGGGTCGACTACCTTCACCGGGAAATCCGATGGTGATTTATGCCCATAACGTGATCCATCAACCTGTCCCACGGAGGAATTGCGTTGTTGCGGATCCTCATCAAGCGCATCGTCGTAATCCTGTGAGTCGTCGTCACTGGCATCTAAATAATCTTCGGCATCCAGGCGACCCATGCCGATGACGACTTGATAAAGAATTTCCTGTTCAAAAAGCGACCGTTCATTCTTGCCGAACAGGCCCACCGCCAACTCCTCCCCCGGATCCGTGTCACCGCCAAGATCTACAATGGCAGCTGCTGAGGTGTCCGTGAAAGGCCTCGATGAAACAGCTGGTATGTTTGCTGTATCCAAGCGCTTGATCCTCTCTAGCAGCTGGACGACTGCGTACCGCGCAGCACCTCCTACAATGCCATTAGGACTTAGCAGAAGCGTACCCAAGATCGGGGTGAAAGTCTGCACTGAAATGAGCGGCACGCCCCCGGACGCAGGCAATTCCGGAGGGATCGTATCGTCCTGGTAAAGAGATTCCTCTGGAGTTAACTGGCAATGCTGCATGGGCGGAAAAATTTTGATACGTCAGTGCTGTAAAAAACCGTAGAATTCTGATTGCTGGAACATTCAGCACTACGTACAGTAAGAAACCACCACATGATAGTGACAAGCTTGGAGGCAAAGGCTTCCTTGACCATATCATCTGAGAATGTTCAGTAATGAGAGGGCATGAGAATACATGTATGGAACGTCCCCGGACACACCTTCATCCATTGCGAGAGTGTTTAGAAGAGGAAGGACGTACTCGACGGCCTCTTGCGGCGTGACCTGCTCAAGCCAGTCTGGTAACACGTTGGCAATGAAAACGCGATGATAAGCCGCCTTGCTCCTGGAATAGAGATATATGCGTTCAAGCGTGCTGAGACCTTCATCGTCGAAGAACATGTCGACAGGTAGCTCCGCTGGATCGGGGAACGCCTCCTGGGCGATGTTTACGGGGGAAGAAACCGGACTGGGATCTGCAGGCGGCTGGGGTGCTGATGGAGGATATGCGTTGGGTGAATGACGTCCAAAGGGAAGCTGAGTCGGTGAGGGAAAAGCTTGGGCAGGAATGGTGATATGAAGAATGGGCATTGGGGGAGGAGAGCCCGGAGTCGATGGCTTTGCATCTTTGGGGGTCTCTGGCAACGGTGTTGAAGGAGCGGTGTAAAAGGTCAAATTTGGTGAATACAAGGGACTAGATTGCAGAGGATCGTCTTGAGGTGCAGCACTCGGAGAATTTGAGTATGCTAGAGGACGGAATGGCGAAGGCGGTAGAGGAATGAACGTCGGACGGGGCCCTGCTGAGGGGTCCACTGCAAACTATGTTAGAAAAAGCTGAAGCTAGAGTAGAACTGAAAATGAGAACTGAAAACACACTGTGCTCATGCTACGACCGTAGCAAATTGATATCGTACACCAGAATTGACCCTTGACCAATGTTGTATAGATTCCCAGGTCCTGTGTTGTAGTTGTGCTCTGTTGTACGCTGAGCAGCGTTGTGTATCAAGTCAAGTTTACATCAACGTCCGTTCCCAGAAATTTGCCACGCGCATGACGTCACACCTTCTATATTGGGTAGTCTACAGCAACATTTCATCATGATTTATCGGTTTTATGTAACAATTCTTGTCCCGATTCCGTACAATTACTTGTCCTACTTTTCCTACAGTTGTCCACGCACGACCTTGTCCAGGCAGTCCGCAAAGTAGCCAATGTTCTTCTTGTTCAATCCCGTCATACTGATCCGTCCATTCGTCGTCAGGTAAATGTGCGCCTTCTCAGTCAAGGCCTTGCTCTGCTCAGGCGTGATTCCGGTGAAACTGTATTGCCATGACGTCAGAAAGATATTAGCCTTTTTGTGCTCGTCAGGAACCTCGCGGACTGATACCACCCACCTAAACATTCCAATTTGGTTGATGATATGGTCCCAATTGCCAGGAGTCTTGAGGTCCTCGGTCAAAATTTTGTGAAGCTCCTTCCTCATGTTGATGATACGGTGGGCCATCGTCTTAATATCCCTCCTCCACTCCTCGAACAGTTCAGGGTCGTTGAGAATCTTCGTTACCTGTTCCGACCACCGATCAGTTAATCAACACCACATATGCATGTTCATGATGGACTCACGATCCTTGCGCCATAGGTAGGAGGGTTGCTAATTTCACTCCTCTGTAACACTGAGAGCTGGCTCCTTACTCGCTCCGCCGTCTCTTTATTTGGCGAAATGACATGGAGAGCTCCCACTCGCTCCCCGTAAAGACCCGCATTCTTTGCAAAACTCTGAATTGTACGAGCGGAGGCGGCGTGGGTCAGTCCAATAGGGTCCTTCTCGAAAAAAGAGACAGACTCCAAAGAAAGAACATACCTGGCACACGAGCATGGGGACACCCTTCTTCACAAACTCCCGTACAGCCCACGCATCCTGGTCCAAATCTCCACTCGCGAAACCTTGGTACGCACTATCGAAGAACCCGTAATGGCCCTTCTCAAGCATGGCATCCGCTATTTCGTTCCACTGTTCCCGAGTAGGATCCACTCCTGTGGGATTGTGTGCACAAGCATGGATCAAGAAGACAGACTTGGCTGGAGCGTCTTTCAATGCCGAAATGAACCCATTAAAGTCGAGACCAATGGTCTTTGGGTCGTAGTAAGGATAGTCGATAGGGTTGATACCCACGTTTTTGAAAATAGCTTGGTGGTTCGCTATGCAAAGCTACAATTAGCAGCAGTTCAAGAGATCGGCCGCATAGCACCGAGGACCACTCACCCCACGTAGGATTGCTGAGATAGACGTTCTTCTCTCCCCATGGATAGAACTTGGACAAGAATAAAGCACCGAGATGGTTCGCACCAGTTCCTGAGATCGTCTGGACGCTTGTGACTCTGCCGTCAGCGATGGCAGGCGAATCAGCACCGAGAATAAGCTTCGCCGCCGAGGACGTGTATTCAGGAAGACCAGTAATAGGAAGGTATTCGTGATCGAGAGAGGGAGTGTTCAAAAGGATTTGTTCCACCTACACATGTAAGCGCGATCAGAATTCCGTTGTAAATGAATGAACAGTGGTTCGAGAACATACCTTCCTAACGACTGGTAGAACCCAGGGCTTATTATCGTCATCCCGGTACGCTCCGACACCCAAGTTGACCTTCTTTTCGAACGTATCGGCTTTGTAGGCAGCAGTCAACTTAAAGATGCTGTCGATGAATGCAGGGTCGTCAGGATCACCACCAATCGACAGACAGAAGTAAAATATACGCGCCTGTCTGGAGGTGCCAGAGGGACGTTTTGCCATACGTCTAGATCGACAGAACAGATAGTTCGTTTATGAACACCGCAACCATAGAGAAAACGCGAAACTGTTTGGAACTCACCTGCAGTTGCCATGTTGGATGAAGATGAAGATGTGATGTGAGATGCGAGCTGTTTGAGCCTGGCCGCCATCGATGTGACCAAATATGTATGAGAATAAGTTACGACCGGACTAGAAAATAGAGAAAAATGGGGCAAAAGGAGAATAGCTTGTCCCAGCACCGAGTCAACCCTCCATTTATATCAATCGCCTACGCCAGAGGAGTCGAAGGCTTGTGATATTCTGCACGGGCGACCATCGAGCCGACTGGATGAATATCAACCTTTTGCTCACCTCTATGCAACCCAGAAAGCTACAGAGAAAGGTCTGAAAAAAACTGAAAATCGATGGGACGAGTATTTATGCATTATGTTACGGCGGGGTCACTTCGTATTTACGCTCCAGTTCTGCCCCGCCGAGGCCATTTTACCGGAAGTATGTTACGTAAGCCCCGCTCCGCGTACGGAGTCTGGGGTCGTAGTCCAGTTGTCGTCGAGCGCACTGCCCAGGGTGTTGTTGGAAGCACCGAGGACTCGAGTCTTCTGTCGTCGAATGTCAATCCACTCAGAGTAATGTGCATCATTAGTAGACAGAAATGTATTAAAAATATAACATTGGGAGATATTGAACGTCCATAAGTAATGTACTAGAGGTATGCCAGAGGGAGGTGGGGAATGATGACGACGTAAATCGGGAGGTGTGTATATAGGAGTGTCATTAGGGAACATGCTGTAGTCGGGAGGGACCAGATGGAACAGGATAACAGGCTAGGAACAAGTAGAAACAGAAGGTACGTCTAAGCTGTAGCCAACTTATTCGCCACTGTCCGTTCACTCTCCAGCTTGGCCTTATTCCGGTCGAATGCTTGTTGTCGGCAGTCTTCGAGTTTGTTACAACTGTGGTGTTCCGGTAGACGGTGCTAGTGTCCGGAGAGAGAGAGAGGAACAAAGAACAAGGTCAGTAACGTCGGGGGTCGGTAGAGGAATGATGACGCACGTCTCCGCAGAATTGGGCTCTACAATGAGGACATTGGCCGACTATTCTGAGTGCCGCAGAGTTGCATTGGTCAGAGGTTTCGATCTGGAACTGACAGCGCTTCTTAGCAGGCATAATAGTGTGTTGTGTGTGGAGATGAGGTCGTCTGAGTGTGTCGTGCACCAGGAGAGTGCAGCTGAGAAGACTTGAGTAAGTGTACCGAAAGCAAGAGTAGCGAAAGCAGAGAGAGCGAGCTCACAGAGTAGCAAGGTTGAGCCGGAGGAGTGGCTAGGTGGTGGGTGTAAAAGTTAGAGGGGAGGTGGCCAAGCTGGGAGGTCTTTATATAAGACGACGCGTAAGCTCTTTCCAATACCACGTGCAAGTGGCAGTGTATTTCCACCTCACTAATCCACCGGTTTGAATCCGCAACCCAGTTTGCCATCGCGGAACAACAGTGAAGCATGCGCAATCCACGCAAAATCCATGCAGAACCTTTACTATCAAACGTCGGAAATAGTTTCGAGTTCCCGGGTGGAAATCATTTCCGAAGTGCCACCTCGGTCAGCTTCTGCCCAGATCGAGTGTTCAAGCACACACGACTCTTTTCGGTGGCGATTGTCCGATAGTAGAACAAACAAACTTAGCAGCTTGAACATCCGCTAATTCCGTTCTTTTTTTTTGTCTCTGGCCCGCTCCCTTGGTTGATACGAAAATACAATACCGTTCATTCGTTGCCGTCGAACGGGGCCGAATCATGGCCACATCTTTGGAGTTTTGAATTCTCCAACAAGAGGTGGAGTCTCTTCTGCTCTTCTCAACCATTGTACTGGGACTCGGACCGCCAACATAGAAGGATGGCATTCTTTTACGACAACCAGAGAGGGAGTACCGGGATTTCATTAAGTATATGTCGTGCACTCCTGGGAAGTTTCTGCCTCTACATATATTTGGACGGGAGAAGTACTAACAATGGCTCACATCGAACGGTACGTCACTGCGAGGGAGTAACTCCCTCGACCTGAATGAGGGGGACGGAAGAGCTTAGGCACAGCGATGCCGCGGAAACATATACATGCATCAGCCGCCGGAGAGCTTCAAGGCACATTTCTACAGTACTTCTTGAGTCGTGCAGACCACCAGAGTCTAAATGTCTAAACAACCCGAGTCGAAGGGACGAGAAGTCCATTCCTCGAAGTCCTACCGACGCCTGCAGAAAGCGACCTGAGAGCCTTCACCGAGATTCACAATGCGGGCGTCAAACAATCGTCCGGCTTGGAGCCTACGGGCCTTCCCTAGTCCCTTATGACAGGTTCCCCCGTCCCATGGAGCCCCAGGGAAGTATTGTTGAAGGAAATGTGTGTGGGATACCAGGTTCCTAGGTCCCTATGTACCTGTGACGACTCCGAGCCTCAGCAGTTTCCCCACCCGACACCCACAGTGGGGATATTTCATGACTTTATCTCACCGACGCATCTCGTAGAAGCTGGGCATCTTTTGGGTGCCTCGCAAAGCCCGGGACAACCTTGTTGTCTCATCGCCTCAGGTGTTTCGATCTGTGTTCGTCGACCATACATACTCCGAAAGGTTGATCAGTTATGATGATACTGCGCAATACCCTTCACCGCTTCATTAATTTGGATGGGGTATAGTCATGAGATTGATAACCAAAGTCCGAGTTGAATTACCAGAAAAGAAACATCCCGTTGTTTTAAGTCAAAAAATGAAAGATCGGAAGTGCTAGAGTATGGCGTCGAGAGAGATAAAACAAGATGAATGAGAGAACGAGAAATAGCGGAGGGAAGGGACAAGACGAGAGGGTAAGGTAGAACTCAGGGCGGACGCTACATGATGGTTCGAGGGGGTAAGGAAAACAGGCAGAAGAACAGGGTCGAGGAAGATCATTTGCCGTTCTTGTTGTTTTGTTGTATCACAACCACTGCAACGACCACCGCAATAATAATAAGGAGAATGAGGATGATGAAGAAGCAAATCCATCGTTTTTTACGTGCGGCCCTGGCGGAGTCAACGGCCTTCTCGGTGTATTGGAGACTAACAGAAGTTCGTCTGAGCGAAAGCATGGTGTCTTTGATTGGGAGTAACTCACCCAGCCTCAGTATCCTTCTCGACGGTTGCCGCTTGTGTTTCGATATTTTGTATGGTTTCATCTTGCTCTGCAACGAGGACGCTCATCTTTATGTAGGTGTTAGCACAAGCACAGGAAGAGCGACAGAAGAATGAAGTATACGTACATCATTGAAGAGCTGAGCGAGTTCCGCAAGGGTCCTTTCGATACGTTTGATGTCCTCATGCCGTTCCTGAACTTCACGGTAAGCTGCCCTGGAAGCTCCGAGTCGATTCGAGTCCAAGACCTGGAGAAGAGAGTTTGAGCGAGAATAATCCGATTGACCTCACTACTACATACCGCCTGTTGGAAAATCTGTCCTCCGCTCTCATCGTTAACAACAGCCTTAACCTCCTCGGGTGAGGCATCGGGCTTGACTAAAGAAAGTAGTCAGCGGTGTTCCTCCCACAACCGATGCGGTCCTACCAATCTTGAACTGCCTCTCCATTCTCTGCTTGTACCTTGTGCGGTACTGCTGCTCAACCTGTTGATAGTTTTGGATCGCCTCCACAAACTTGGACTTGACCAGCGCAGTCTGTCAAGGAATCATTAACGCATGAGATTGTCGGTTGCATAGTCTTAACAAGTGAAGGAGGACGCACCTGTTGCTTGCGAACCTGCCCATCACGTCCCGCCCCTCCTTGCTTTTCCAATGCCTTAATTCTGCGCTTCAGGGTAGCACTCAAGGCGCTCGTGTCCTCCACAAGTTCATCCAACTGTGCGGCATTTCGCTGGGCAGCGGCATCATCTGTGTTGTTCAATGAACGGGAGTGCAAGTCCCCGATGCGAGAAACGTTGTCGTTGAATGTTCGCAAACTATCTTGGATAGAGGATATCTTCCCATCAAGGGTGAGCCACGCGATGATTCAATAAGGAGTAAAATTGCGCCCACTTCAGCGTAGAACGATGACATGTCATCTCCTCCAGCCATGTTTCCGTTGAAATTGGTTGCGGTCGCCGTGTTCACGTCCGACATTTCGTATGAGCCATCTTGTTGAGCATAAGGATTGGCCCGACGAGGCTGGTATCCGCCTCCTCCTCCTGCCTGAGAAGGATAGGAGTTTCTAAACGAGGTTGAGTTATGGTTCATGATATCGTATTATTGCCCCGACGTACGAGCTTGTGTTGTTGGCACCCCCCTGCTGAGCCTGCAATAGCGAGAAATGAGTATTACGTCCGAAAATGCCCATATTTGATGAGTATGTAGCTTACCCTCATTGCTGCTAGTCTGTCTCTGGCCATGGTAACGAAAAAACGAAGAGAGAAAAGTTAAGAGACGGTATCAGTTGGGAGTCGTTAGAACGAAGATCCTTCCAGGAAGGTTATAAAGGGGAGAGACGAGAGTGGAGGTAAATGCCAAAGGCAGCGTCAAGCGCTTTTGGGGTGGTGGTGTCAGTGAGAATTTAGGACAGCGGGTGAAACCAAAGTGGGACAAATATGAATCTATGCTATACAGCTATTCAGTTGGGCGCCTGCGGTCGGCTCGGGCAATGCTCACTGCAGTTTCACTTTCCAATTCCACACCGTTTTCATTCAGCTTGGCCTGCTTTCCCCTCAATTCCTGTGCTAATGATTGGAGGAAGGATCCGCAAATGACCATCTGGTACCCGCCGCAGCGCCGGCAGTCCGGAAATCTTAGAAACATTTCCCGTGTTTCCGAATATAATTCACTACCAAGGATGTAATTGCAGATTACAGTCGTATATCATCTAGGGTTCAGTTTCTACGATACTGCAGCTTCTGTTTGGAGCTCAGGCGCTCAGCGCTCGAAGTCAGAAGGAGTGGCGAATGAAGTAGTCGATCGAACTGACACAATAGTACTTGAGCGTATGCCGTCTCACCCGGCCCACGGGTATCCTTGTACCACCACCATGTCCTTTCCAGTCGCTCGTACCCTCTTCCATTCAGTAGCGGTCTCTGTGATGATATACGGTTACAAGAGCCTCCACACGATGTCTATAGACGAGTGGATTAGATCTCAATACGGGGGTCACTTCCAGTACCTGACAATTCAAGGGTATGGTGCAGGTATTGTCTGAGTCGTAGTCAGTTCACTTATAAGACGCGTTGTCTACCTAGTCTCTTTATCGCAGGAGCAACAATGGCTACAAGCGTTCTGCTCGACCTGTTTCCATCCTCCAGGAGTGCGTGCCTCTATTCAATTAGGTGCCCCTGTCTCTCAATCCCCATTTTCAGATTTGAAGGTGCTCAAGAGGGCTATATTCGTGATTGCCATGCCAGTACGTACCCCGCGGATGTGTGTCTTCTCGCTCTTGACGACAAATCTAGCTGGCAGCGGTCATATCTTGCGTTTACTGGTCGCTCTTGCTACTCGATCCTTCCATGATTCTGCAAGAAGGGAAGCCTCTCTCTGATGACCCTCTGGTAAATGAATCACTAGAAAAGCTCGTCTTTGTTCGCCTCCCCGTGTCGGTCGACCTTGCATTGCACCTGTCACCCGCACTTTCGCTTCTCGTGGACTTTTTCATTTTTGAAGAGAGATACAAACCTGGCGAGGTCAAATACAGTGCTCCCGGCATAACATTAGCCTACACCGTTCTATACGGGTTGTGGGTCGAGCACTGTGCAAAACATAATAACGGTCTATGTGAGCAACCTTCGAGTAATTTCACGAAACATGCTGACCGTTCTATTACCGCCATCAGATCCCTATCCATTCCTCACCCTGAACCCCCTTAGCATTCGGGTGGCTATCTATGCAGCTGCTGGAACCTTTGCGTACCTATCCTTTACTATCCTGAATCGCTTGCATAAGTAGATGTGGAAGGTACAACACACGTTGACCTAGCTTTGTACTTGAAATCCGGGCCGGTGTAACCGGCGGTTTGACAATAGAATCGGGAACAAAGACTCTTTCTTTTGAACGCCATTGTCTTATTCAAACCATTCACTACTGTCACTGATCTGCTTGAATAAGAACGTGTAACAATGAAGTCCCTGACGAACTTGGGTTCTCTTTCACCTGCCACATCCGCCGACTGTCCTTCCTCTCTCTCTTCCCTATTCTCTTCTCCCAGCGGCTGGTTATCCGATACTTTTACTTCCTTCCACTCCTGCTAGCCAGCGAGTTAATCTTGATTCCAAAGTCTACGGCTCTGACCCCGACCTATTACCCTCCCTTGCACGAAAACCGATAACGAAAAGGTTCAACTATGGAATATTCGCCTGTATTTC